>VYZU01083803.1:1975-25803 GCA_013401355.1 Ceyx cyanopectus | reverse complement strand
TTCTTGCCTACCAGGGCATGCTGCCCACTCACTCTCATTGCTCTTTTAGTCACAGCACCTTCAACACTCCACCAACTTCTAGTCCCACTGGATCCATGCAAGTCTCCTGGAAGCAGGGTTGGAATTGCCAGGAGGCAACCCCCACTGGTGGAAGGGAGAGCAACCCTCTGTTCCTCCACGTGAGGAAAGGGAGCTCTCCAGGGAGCTGCTGCTTTGGCTCAGGGCCCCTTGCTGGAGTCAAATCCCAGATGGAGATGTGGAGATGAATGGCCCTGTGAACCTCCAAAATCAGAGGCAGCTGAATCAGCCAGTCCTGCAAGTGTTTGGTATTTCCCTTCTTTTCAGAAGTCAAGGCAAGGGGCCATTGTCCTTTCTCACAATCATCTGCTGCTGAGACAAAACGACTGGGGGAGCTGGTGGGAGCCTGTTTTCCATTAACAAATTGGCATCCCCCACACAATGATACAGAGATAAAAAGCATCAAAATATCCAATAAAATCCAGTAAGAGTCAACTTTGGGTGTTAAGGAAGATGTTCTGGCTGGGGGAGAAGGATCTGTGCACCCCAAGTGAAAAATCACTCCAAGCCAAGGGTAAGAGACTGAGGAAAATCCCCACAGGGGATGGAAACCAGGTCTGGTCAAGAGGAAAAGGGTGTTCTTTAGAAGCTGGGGATGAAGTTAAAACACAGGTCAGCCTGAGACAGAGCTCAATAAAAACAGAATCAGAGAATCATTGTGATTGGGAGAGACTTCAGGTGGTCAAGTCCCATCCCTGCCCCATGGGCCTCAGCACCACAGCTCCAGGGCTTGGAAACCCCTCCAGGGGTCACAGGGACTCCATAACTTCTCTGGGCATCCTGGGCCAGGCTCTGACAACCTCCCAGCAAACACTTTTCTCCTCCTGGGTTGCAGTTTGAGCCCCTTGTCCTGTTGCTGGGTAGCACTAAAAAGAGTCTGGCCCCATCCTCTTGCCCCCTGCTTATTAGAAATATTAATAAGAACCCCAGAAGGGAAAGGACTTGAGGGAGATTCTCAAAAAATTAGCAGGATCTATTCATTCCAGGCCACAGAGAGGAGGACAAGGGGTACCTCTGAACAGTCCAGAAGAGAGAATTCTTACTGCTTGTGTAGAAGAAACAAATACCCTCATTTCAGATGCTGCAACCCAGTTTGGATCTCTACAGCCAAAGAAAACAGATCAAAAGTATGACAATGATCAGAAGAAAAGGGAATTTTCTAAGCACAGATTAAAAAGGATCTGCTTTTCATTTCTTAGACCAAATAAGGCAGAAAGAATAGGTCTGAAATGTGTGAATACCTCAAGGATGTCCACTGGTAGGACAGAAAACCCCAAACCCCACAGATCTGAAAGCAGCCTTAATAAAACAGGCTTGAAAATTCCAAACCAACCCAACCAGATATTCCCAACTGCTCAGAGTGGAACAGCAGGAGGAATCTAAACACTTCAGATCAAAGGAGGAGCAAATTGCTGCTAACATTAACAGTACCAGTGGGGACTGCTCACTGAGCTAGGTGGTCTTTTCCAGCCCAGCCTCACCACTCACACACTCAAAACCCTTGTGAAGCCCTAAAAATCTCCAGGCTCAGTTCCTCAAAAGTGCTATTGTTCCCAAGTGGTGTTTATTAAAAGCCTCTGCACCATCATGCTAAGCCATGTGGGACACTTCAAGACTTGAACAAAACCTCCCTGAGGATCACGAGCCAAATGTGTCTGACCACAAAAGACACCAAAAAAACCCCAAGCCAACAAAAGTCAGCCCAAGACAATGGAAGCTCTGCCACTACAGACAGCATTGCTGGGGCTCATTAAGCACCAGGGCCACACTTCACGTGCCACCACTAGAAAACAAGCTCTGAGAGCACTGCCTGGTGACAGAAGAGCAAAGGAAAGCAGATGGGGAGGATTAAACTGAACGACCCCCAGCACCAGCATAAAACACAGGAACAAGCTCCAGTGTCTCCCACACTCAAGTTCCTAAGGAGCAGGAGCAGAGATGTTCCTGGGAAGCTCTACGTGGTAGGTTCAACTCCATGCAAACTGGTGTCTGCAAGGCACAGGTCACACAGAGAATGAGCTTCCAGTTGGGAGCTCTCCAGAGCCACCTCCTGCTCCCAGCAGGACAGTTGCTGGCTGCACAGGGCAGCTCAGCCAGGACTTGGTCCAGAGAAGGTTTCAAAGCCTTCAAGAGGAAATCACTTCAAGATGTGGCAGGGCAGGTTTAGGTTGGACAAGAAAAGGGGGCTCAGGGGAGACCTTCTGGCTCTGGCAGCTCCTGACAGTGATTGGAGCCAGGGATGGTCAGTCTCTGCTCCCAAGGAACAAGCACCAGGACAAGAGGAACCAGCCTCAAGTTTCCCCAGGGGATGTTTAGCTTGGAACTGAGGAACAATTTCTTCTCCTCCAGGGCTGTCCCAGGTTGCCCAGGGCAGGGGTGGATCCCTGTGACCCCTGGAGGGGTTTCCAAGCCCTGGAGCTGTGGTGCTGAGGCCATGGGGCAGTGGTGCCCTGGCAGGGATGGGTTAGTGGTTGGACTGGATGATCTGAAAGGTCTCCCAGCCAGAACAATTCCAGGAGAGGTGAAGCTTCACTGACTGACTGATCTGTTCCAGTTCCTGCACCAACCTCCTACCAACTTTCAGCCTGGATCTTCACAGCTCCATTCTGGTTGGAAGATTCTCATGTTGCTGGTGAAGACTGATATAGGGAAGATCCTGAACTTGAACCTTTCCTGTATGTACATATCAGGTGACAAGATTCACTGACCCAACTACCATGAGCAATAAACTCCTTTTCCTTTCTAACTGAATTAATTCAGACAGACATCAACAATCTCACCCTTGCCCCATGTCTGAAAGACAAAGAGGAATTGTGTGTTTTCCCCCCCAACACCACCCAAACCAAACCTTTTTACTTTACCTGGGAATAAAAAGCTTTATAAATCTTTGTTTTGGGGAAAAGTGCAATCATCAGGAAGTTGCCTGGGGTATGGAATTCCATGGGGAGGTGAGCAAGCAAGGAACTTTTGATGTCTATGAAGAGAGCAGCAACAATACTGGTTGAATCCTGGAAAAGGAAAGAACAGGACAAGTTATCATGAAGCTATTGAAAAAGTGGAAGAAAAAAAGAGGTTTTAATACATTAAATAGCAGAGAGCAGAACTACCAAGGAGATCTGAGCATTCATCAGCTCAGCTATGGAGCAGAAGGATCAACTGCAGACACCTGGAGTTCTCAGCTCCTACCTTTCTGAGAGAGCTGCTGAGAACCTGGATTTTGCATCACTTAAAAGTCTTTGCATCTTTTGTTTTAACCCCAGCATTAAATGATCCCTTTCTTCTCCAGCAATATTGTTGTGGAAAAGCATTCCTAACAATCCCCCTCCTTCTTCTGTCACTTCTCAACCTTTTCAGCTCTCCACCCTTGCATTATGCCAAGCCAGCTGAACAATCAAATGCTCTCTTGTCAAGGTTTAGCTTTACACAAAAACCTGGCAGCAGCTCAAGATTTTTTAGGCAGGTCCCATAAATAGCCACTTTGCTGAAAGTGAGTGTCTTGAATCCAACAATAGAAGGAAGGTCAGGGGGAAAATAGCTTCTTAAAACTACCAGGGGGCAATCAATAGGATGTACAAGAAAAGGCAGCTAAGAATCTCATCTCCCTCATGCTTCCATCCCCATTGAATCCCTCCCTTGGGGTGGATTTTACTGCTTTCCTCCATGGCTTGATGAAATCAGGGTGACCCAGAGCTTTCTGGAGGCCACTGAACAAAGGTGGCAGGCTGTACCTGAAGGAAATACAAACTAAAGGAGAGAGAGATTCTTAAGGTGGGTTTTTGGTTTGGTTTTTCAGGGTTTAGGAATCAAGAACCAACCAAAATAATCTCTTTTTGCAGTCTGAAGAAGTGAGGCAAAGAGGAAAAACCTTCCAATGAAGCACCTGAATTCACAGGGCTTTCCACCTCTCTGTGTCTCAGGTGGTTTGGGAATGCTACCTTCTCTGGTTGTTCTTGGACTCAAAGGCTGTTCCCTGCTCTGGGATGTCACATCCAGTACCAGATTCCCTCTCCTTAGAGTTGAGTTCAACAGCAACTGATGCCAGAAGAAAGATACTTACCCCATCATAGAATGAAATGGAGCTCATATGGTTCTTTGAAATGGAAATGCTGCCATGGTGGGGATGAGAAAAGAGAATTCCATCTGAGAAGAAGTACAATTTGCCTAGAATTTAAATGCAAAAAAAAATAAGAGTATTAGGTATCTATCAATAATTCAGTTGAAAGGGTTTCAAAGTTGAAACCTTTTAGCTGCAGAGTGGCAACTATTCCTGAGTTAGTGATTTCCCTGGAAGCTGAGGACTTGGTGAGTGTGACATTCCTTCTACCTCTGCTTCTCTGGCCCTCTCACAGGCACTTTGGTTCCTCACAAACCTGCAGGACTGGAGAAAGCAGCTGGAAAATGAGGAGCAGCCAGGCTGGAAGGTGGAATGGAGCAAAACCCAATGTTTTATGGAGCACTAGGAACTGACATCAGCAAAAAGCTGATGGGCAGCCCTTGTTAGGAAAGCCATGAACAAATGAGTAAGCAGGGGCTGCCAGCTGGAGCTCTGCTTCCACAAGTTCCAAGTGGGATCACATCCCACCCACGTGAGTCAGCAGAAGGGAAAGGTAAAGTATTTTATCTAAAGAAAAAAAAAAAAGCCTAAATAAATAAATAAAGGTATTAGTCAGNAAATAAAGGTATTGGTCAGATTTATGCTTCAAAAAAAAAAAACCAAACAAACAACAAAGCCAAGCAGCAAAGTAATGAAACCACAGAGCTAAATGTGACTTCACAGCTCCAGCTATCACAGAATACTCCAGTATTTCCCTGGGGAGCCCAGCACTGGCCACAACACTCCAGCTGTGGCCTCACCAGCACAGACCTCACAAAACACCAGCATTAATTGATCCAAACTGAAGGAGTTAACATGGGAGTCAGGGAATTCCATGGAGAACAACCTGATAGCCTGTGCAGCCTTCCACAGGTGATTAGTCACAAAAGAGACTTTAATTGGCAAGGCTGATTGACTCTTCGAAGTTCAACCTCCCAAATGCCTAAGCCAGCAGCTGTATTGGCAGACAAAAGGAAAAGGTTGAACAACCTGAATTTTTGGGATGTATTTTAGTCCTGAATGTAGGTATCTTGTAAGAGGCAGAGAGAGAAGATGAGTGTCTTGTCTGACAGCACCTTTTCCACCTCATCTTGCCAGCCTGCAGAGCTGCAGGGGAGCCCAAATTAGAGCCAACTGCCTTATGTGGAAGGGAAGGAGATCAAGTTCAGCTTCACTTGACACCTGAGAACATCTCTCCCTCGTTGAAGTGTTACATAACAATCCTTATCCCACCTACTTACAACTCTCCAGCCCAGGAGTTATCAAAACATTTCACTCCACAAACCTCCCCCAAAAGAGGGAATGAGTAACTTGCTCCCTGGGGGCACAGGCAGCCAGTTTGGAGAAGCCAAAATAAAGCAAGCAAGCCAACTCAAGATCCATTTCACCTTTCTCTGGTTATTTCCCAAGTGAACACCTGCCCCCAGCACTGTACTGCAGAATACATGTTGTTATTGATACAATAACATCTATTTTTATTCTTTATTTATTCTGCATTGATTTGTACTATTATTCTGCATTTATTCTTGCTTAAAAGTCTGTTCAACTGGGGGAAGGGCAGGTTGTGTGGTGGGAAGGTTGATGTTAAATTGCCTTTTATGTTCTTTATCCTCAGCACTATGCTGGGTGACCACAAAACTGATCGGGATTCTCCTCTAAAGATCTTCAGCTTATACTAAGATGGTATCTGTGAGTCTTCTGCTCTCTGGCAGCACCTCTGGAGGGTTGTGGCCAGTGCTGGGCTCCCCAGTTCAAGAGGGACAGGGAAATACTGGAGAGAGTCCAGAGGAGGCTGTGAGGATGTAGGGATGGAACTTAAGATTTCCCTAATCCCCTCTTGTTGTAACAAAGAAGCTGGGGATGAAAAAGTGAGGCATGGAGTTTAACAAGAGAGAGTTGCAAGGGTGAAGGGCAAGAAAACTTCAGATGATGGCACAGGCAGGCTCAGCAGATGTGGGAATTCCAGCAACTGGGCACCTCCCTTCTATTTAATAAATAAAAAGGAAAGAAAACAACCCAAAGAAGCAGGAAAAAGTGGATCAGCTCTATAAGCAAGTGAAAAAAAAAAGAACCCAAAGCCCACATCTCACCTTCTGCAGGCATGGCCTGTGGGTTGCTGGAATAAAGATAGGCTCCATCACCTCCAGTGAGTAAAGTGCCCAGGAAAGATTTATCTTCCTAAAGAGGAAAACCAAACAGTGAGATCAGAGCTTGGATCAAGAAATGTTAGCCAGGCAAGAATATTTCTCATGCTTTTGCTTCCAGAGAAGGGTTTTTTTTAACCAGCATCTCTCAGGAGCTCTTAGAAGGGGTTTAATCTGCCTTGATACAGAGCTAGTGAAAGAGGGCAAGTCAGGAGTGTCATTTTTAAAAGCATTTCCCACTCCCCTTTTGGTTTTGCCAGCAGCTATGAAACTCCAAGTTATTGTCACAACCACAAGGCAGAGCTTTTTTGCTTCTAAATTGTCAGTCTACTGAACTAAAAGTAGATTACAGGAAAATAAATCCATTTCTAATGAAGATTTCTGGGCACCACAAATGAAACCACAAATGTGAAACTCATGTGTTCCCAGATCCCCATTTTTTTTGGGGTCTTTTTCACAGTGCTTCCAATGTTTTCCTTCAGACATTCTGCATGGTAATCAAGTTAAAAGGAAGCTGGATGTAGAGTGGTATTGAGCTGGGGAGGAGGGTTTGGAAACACATGAGCTCCATGGGTAACTTAGGGAGACTTCCATGAAATCACTGCTTTATTAGAACTCTTTTTGCTCTTGGGTTTTGCTGTTCTTTGAAATAAAGAAAACCTCAATTTTTTCCACACAAATTAGTTGTTTTGGTAGGTCAAAGTTTGGAGGAGAGTGGGTAGAACAGACAAGTTTTACACAGAAGTGGAGTAAGACACTAAATAAGAAGCCAATTTTGCTTTGGAGTTCTGGAGACCTCCAGAAGTTGAACAAAACATGTTCCACTTTACCTTCAATATCTGCTGAGCCTTCTCAGACAGCTTCACATCACTGTCTTCAACCTGCAGCCAGAAAGAGTTGCCATTTGTATTGCTAGCACATAAAGGAAGTTTCATGTTGAATAAAAAGCACTGGAGGGGATTTAAATCAAACAAGAATCCTGGGTACCACAAAATCCTGAGACCAAAGTGCTTCCAAAGCAGCTTTCAATCCCCAAACAGTTCCCTGTAAGACTTGCAAGGGGATAAACCCTCATTAAATAGTTTTCTGGCCTAGTGTTGTACAAACACAAAGCAGTGGATCCCATTCTGCTCTCCTGAACTTGGGAGTTGTTCCACAAGCATGGATTGGCAAAGGGAATTGTGTTGTCCAACCTGACAATGCTCAGGGAGCCACAGAATGGCTGGGCTTGGAAGGATCTGGGGATCATCTGGTGCCATCCCCCCTGCTCCAGCAGGGTCACCAGGATCCCATTGTCCAGGTGGGTTTTGAGTAAATCCAGAGAAGAAAACTCACTGGGATTCAGAGAATTTTACCTCCTATCAATGTAATATATGAGGTCTGGAAGCAGAACTTCCTTTCTGCTGGGGTAGACACTGAAGTGACCTCAAGTGCTTAAACAGAATTTTCCCAAGCCACACTGAGTTAGCTAAAAAAATACCCCTTGAAGTGGTGAAAATAAATGAATTTAAATCTTGCATTATGAATGGAACCCATCAGCTCATTTCCACTGATGAACTTTCAGACTTTGTGTCCAAATTAAAGACTGAAAATAGCATTAAGATAGTCACAGCTTCAGTGACCAAGTTCCATAGTTATTCCTCACACTTCCCAACAAGTTTTCCTTGAGGAGTGTGTGTGTGTGCAGAGAACAAAAGGCAAGCAGCCCAAGGAGGGTGGTGTGTACTGACCAGCCAGGAGGCATATCTGGGGATAGCTGCAGTCAGGATGATGTGGCTGGTATCTGAATTAATGCTGCCATCTGCAGGGAATAAATGGAAAACAAAGGAATTTAGCATCCATGAACTTCAAGCTGTTCCACAAGTCATTCTGACAACTTGAAAGATCCAAATAAAGTTATTTTGGATCAAGAAGTTCTCTTGATGAGGTTCAATATGCTCAGGAAGTCATTTGGACAACTTGAAAGATGAAAATCTCATTATTTTCTGGATTTTTTTAGTGTTTAAGTGAAGTTTTCTTTGGCTCCAATAAAATACCCCCAAAAACCCTGGGTTTATTCTGCTCTTAGTGCACAGCTCTATCCACTGCTCTCTTCCCCATCAAAAGTGTTCCAAATCCCATGGTTAAAAAACCCCTGAGTGTCTGAATGACTGAAATTCAAACATCTTGTGGAAAATGAGTGTTCTGGAATGACAGGAGCTGTTTGAACTGCCTCATACAACACAGAATATTCACCAAGATTGAAGAAATATTAGGAAAAAGGATTATTACACTTGAATTTTTGGATGCTGTTATCACAAAGCAGCCAGGAAACCCAACCTCCTTTCATGAGATGAGAGGAACTTGATACTGAAGTAATTAGCAGCAAGCTAAAACATTTATTTAGGGCTTTTAATTAACCCAAAGGCTTTAAAGCATAATGGTAATGAGATCCACTGGAAGGCTTTTTGCTCTCCCATCACACCCAAGTTAATAGATATTTAAATACTTGCCTTTTTCTTTGACTTGGATCTGTGATGTTAGGAAGGACTCTGAGAAGACAACAGATCCCAAGGATCCTCTTCCTGTGAGCAAGTCTGGAATGTCAAACACCATCATAGATGCCTGCAGCAGTCAGAGAAAGAGAAAGTAGAACAGAATCATTGATTAGTTTTGGTTAGAAAAAGACTTCTAAGGTCACTGAGTCCACCCATCAACCCATCCCTGCCAGGGCACCACTGCCCCATGGCCTCAGCACCACAGCTCCAGGGCTTGGAAACTCCTCCAGGGCTCACAGGGGTCCACCCCTGCCCTGGGCAGCAGGGGGCATAAAAAAAAAAAAGCTGAAAGAGGAGCTTTTTTTTTGTAATAAAATGTATAATCAGAATACTGAGCAGCTTACTTACTGTTTTAATCAAACTCAGGCTATCCTCATTATCTAATGGAGTGATTCTAGAACAATGAAGACATATTGAAAGGTTAGATCATTTTGGGTCATTTGGTAGCAGTCTAAAAATCCACTTTGCTTTCAAATAAATACCCATTTTGTGCAGTCATTTCAATTGGGCATCACAGGGATTAGAAAAGTTGGAAAAGGAAACTTAATGAGCTTGTGCTGCTTCTGCTCATTAACAGTTAATTTGTTTCACAGTGGTTTTCAATCTATTTAGGATTTCACAGATTTTTTGCTAAGAACTCAAAGTGTCTCACGCACAAAAGCATTCTTGTATGAAAAAAATATAATTAAATGCAATATTTTCCTCTGGAGTTCCAAGACAAGGAAAACCAAACTTGTTAATGTATTAAAAACATTAATTAATGACAATAGAGTGATACCAACCTGCCATGGTTATTCACAGCCTGAATTTGAAAAGCCATTTTGGAGCTGCAGGACAAAAAGGAGATGGGTGAAAAATGTGGTTTATGCTTCTTGTACAGGTCAAAAAATGAGTTGTTAGAGATGTAAAGCATCTGCTGAAGGACTGAAAAAGCAGGAAAAGGAAAACAGCACAATTCTGAGGATGACAGGAGTGCACAGTGAGGTCTTGGAATGGGAAATTAATATCTGAGCTATTTTTTTTGCCTCCAGGAGGAGCAGACACATGGCCAAAGCAATCACAAGAACCAGTGTGTGGAACACCTACCGTAGCACTGCTCTGAGCTGGGTGAGGTGCAGAGTGTCCAACTCAGCCATGAGCACCTGCTCTGCTGCCTCCTTTGCCTGCAAAAAGCACATTGGGAATCAATCCTCCTTCTCCTTACATCCAAATCCCAGCAGCTACAGGAGCACCCAGAAGATAAACAAGAGCTCAGTAACACACTGATGCACCAGGCTAAAAAGTTTCTTGCCTAGGTTGGATTTTTCCTTGCTCTAAGGGTCAGGAAAACTCCTGAAAGCTTTGAAAATCCAATTATAAGTGGAAAACAATAAGGCATGCTCTGGAAAAGCTCCTTTTAAACTGATTTCAGAGAGGTTGGAGGCCAGGGGGTGGATTTCATTAACTTGGCTCGACCGAAATACTGATTTTTTTGTGGAGTCTTGGGGGTTTTTTTATTCCTTTACTTCTGCTCTGCATGGAATCTTCTACTGCAAGCAATCCCAAGCAACAATGACAGTGTAGAGAACCTTCATTTACCTTGGATTCAGTGGAAGTTTTAGCATAGCACTCAATGCCAGCAAGCACAGCCTCTACAACAGCAGTATATATTTGCGACAACAGCGTACTGAAGAGAAATACAAACACAACATTTACTAGACAGACAGAGTTTTCATCCTCCTCTCTTCCCACACTAGCAGGGTCTGGGGGTTTTTTGTGTCCTTTCTTACAGCAATTCCCTGCTAGTGAAGGGTGTTCCTATTTAAATCAGTGTGGAAAGAGATTTTTTCATTATTTTTTCAGCTTCAATAAAACTAAATCGCTCAACTCCCAGGGTCAGGAAGGTGGGGACAGAGTCTGGAGCTGGGACAGGACAAGGGGGGATGGTTTGGACTGGAAGAGGGAGATTGAGACTGGAGAGAAGGAGGAATTTTGGATGCTGAGGGTGGCAGAGGCTGTGCCAGGGTGCCCAGAGAGGTGGTGGCTGCCCCAGCCCTGGCACCATCCCAGGGGAGGTTGTTTGGGCTCTGAGCACCCTGCTCTGGGTGCAGATCCCTGCTCCCTGCAGGGGGGTTGGATGAGATGATCCTTTCCAGCTCCCTTCCCACCCAACCCAGTCTGGATACTGAAAGCTATACAGTGAGTTTATACCCTGCAGCCCTAGGTTGCAATCCTGCTTCCTAAACACAGCCAAATTTGGACTGGATGGTGCTTATGAGATCTTTTTTCCCCTTTTTTCTTTCACTGGAGTTGTCAAATCAAGAATCAGCTACAGGACTCAACTGCAGATCAACTCCAAAGCCATGAGCTCACTCATTTTGCTGCTACTGCTGTAGGGGGAACTTAATTTGGGCCAACAGAGGGTTGCTTCCAAGGAAAAATCTTCTAATTCTGCCTCTATCAGCTGAGCCCTGCTTTGCTTAGAACTGCTCCAGCTGTCTCAGTATCCAGTCCTTCAGAAGCAGGGTGGGAAATGTTCTGTATGTTTGAGCAGAACACAGATCCAAGCAAAAAAATTTCACTTTATTATTAAAAATAAGGAAAAAAATCCTGCTTCCTCAGCCTAGTGCCTTCAATTTTAGGTCTCTGAAACCAGAAGCCAACACTGCTTTGCATGAGAGGCCACCAGTGCTAAAATCCAGCTAGACAATGTCCACAGCTCTTCCCTCATCCCCTAGGCTGCTGGAGACCAGGTTAGCCAGGCAGGACCTGCCTTTCCTAACCCCTCACTGCCTGGCTCTAAGGCTCCTAAGGTGATCCTACCTAACAAGGAGGACAAAAATCTCTAAGGAAAGGGCTGGTTTCATCAAGATTTGAGATGAGCACCAAAGCAGAGTATCTACCATGGTGTTAGAGCTTGACAGGTATCTAGGACATGCAGAGGAGTGGAGAAAACATGGAGAAACAACATCTTCTTTGACAAAGCTTTGTCAGTCACAGAAACACTCACAAGTTAATTTTTTTTCCTCTCTCTAACACTGGGAAATTTCTTTGCAAGTTTTGAGTGCTCCAGGCTGGCATTTTCACCACTGTGAGCCTTAGATATTGTTTGGCTTAATGGAAGTGATTCCAAAGTTGCTTTTACTGCCATCTGTGGGTCATGCTCTCATTCACTGACAGGTATTTTCCCCCTCAGTGCATATAAATGGGATATTTTGCATATTCTGATGGGATTCAGTGGATTGGCAGGAGAAGTTTTACTCAAATCCAAGCAAAATCCACCAGCATTCCCTCTCAGGCTTCACTGCAGAGCAGCAGGGGATGTCCCACTGCCTGCTGCAACTCACCCACTGAAACCCTCAAGGAGCAATTTGCCTTTGAAACCCCCTCAGAGCCACATCAATCCCAAGGGAACTGGAGCTCTACCACTGCCAACAGCCACTGCTGACTACAAGCAAGTCTGCCCTATGGCCAGGAGGTAGAAGAGTTGAGGAGGAGTAAGAAGTTGGCAGCTTACACTTGCTCAGCTTGCTTGGGCATCTCCTTCTCATCTCCTGTGTGGAAAACAAAAGCAGAGGGTTGTTTGGTTCAGATTTCTTGAGCATGCCATTTCTGCTCTGTATCCAACAGGATATTTATCTGGCATTTCAACAAAGAGCACAGCACAGGTTGAGTTGGGTCACCCCCAAGACCCCCAGCCCCTAAAAGCAGCTGCACTAGGTCAGGAGAAAGATCCTTCCCATGCTGTACCCCAGGAAAAAGCACAAGCTATGCCAGAATTCCTTCTGTTTTGCAAGGTGCAAATCATCTCTGTCAGATGCTTTCTGAGCTGGGTGTGGTTTCAAGAGCTGCAGAACACTCAGTGTCTTGCCAGTCAACACTCACAAAGGAATCAAAGCCATCTTTTAATTGCTAGGAATATTAACTAATCAAAATTAACTGCTTTAAAGGGTTGTTTGGCCATTTTCGTCTACTTACCCAGGAAAGGAATGTGAGTGGTTCCAAAAAAATAGGTCCTGGAACAAGCCAGAGGTCCCTTGGGAGACACACACTGCACAACCTGGTTGTCAGTATTGAGACACAAAAAAACCTTCATCAAAACCCCAAAACAGTGGTGTGAGGATCAGCAAGAAGCTAAACTCCCCTTCTAACCACTGCCACACTACAACACAGACTTCACTTGAAAAGCAACTTACAGTTTCCAAAGGTTTATTTCACTTTTGACTTGACCTGAATGGTGGGAAGGCTTTGGAAAGGAGATGAGCTCTGACTTCCATAAGTGGTTTGTTTTTTCAGTTTCCTCTGTCAACTGCTCTTTGCAGGAAGAGGAAAGGGTCAGGTTCCCACAGCTAAGCTCACACTTGGTCTTAGGCACTATTTTCATGACACCCTATTAAACCAGCATCACCTGTACCTGGAAATAAACCACCTTTTGAAGAACCTGAGGACAACAGATGGAGTGAGTACATTGGAATCAAGCTGGACTTGGAAAGATATCAAATGTTTTCAATGGGAATATTAAAAAAAAACACCCCAAACTGGAAGTGTTTTCACAGAGCAGCAAATGGAAGATGAGATTTTCCCCAAAGCAATCTTCTCTCAGGCTTTTGACACGTGCAACACGTTGGGAATCCCCACGTTCATCCATCCATCCCCTGAAGCCACTTGCACATGGGAAGTTTCCACAACAGGGTGATAAAGTCACTCCCTCAATCACACATCCACTCCAGGATGCCCTGTGCTCAGCCACATCCCAATCCTCAGCAGCACAGACATCTGATGGACACTCCCAGAGAAACCTTCTGGTGGGAGAACTACAATCTTCACACTACCTCTCCTCCTTTGCTGTTGAGTTCCCTTCTGGATGCAGCCAGCCAGAGGATCTCAATTCCCTGGGGTGGCTTCCCCTGCTCCTCAGTGCACCAAGCCATGGACCTCAGCAAAGAGCTTTTAAAACTAAGGTGGTTTGGTTTTTTTAACTTGAAAATGGAGACAAGTTAATCTTAACAACTTGATCTTAACAGTTTTTCAACAGCCAGAAGATGGATTCAGAGTTTCAAGCTGGAATCTGGATACACTGAAGTGCCCTGGGCCCATTCACAAAGTCATTAGACAAAAATAAAAACATTTTTCTATTTTTTTAAAGAGATTATTAAACAATTCTGAGCAAAATCAAATCAAATCTGTGTCAGAGATCAGCAAATCCTGTGCTACCATCAGCTTTATGGCTACAACAAACACCCTCCTGTTCCCCTCTCCCCCACCCCACATATTTACAGCAGCACAAGTGTGAAAAGGCTGGGTTTTCACAGAGGAAATTAATGAAAATCCAGTATAGACAGAAAGAAAAAGGAAATTTATTCCTTAAACTGACTGATTGTTATGGCAACATCTCTTTTTACTTGTGAAGAACTGGGTATTTCACTCTGTAATATTTTAAAGGCACCCAAAAATAGATTAAATATATATATATATATATATATATGAAAAGACAATATACCCTGCTTCAAAACATCAGGTAACCAGTTCAAAGCCTTACCATGTGCTTAGCAGTGCTCCCACCCAGGCCAGTGTTCCTAACAAGATGCCCTTCTGATGGGAAATTAAAATTCCCAGAGTTCAAGCTGTCCTTGGTTGAGTGGCTCCCAAACAGAACAAAGGGCTGGCGACTGGGGCTGAGGAGAAAACAGGGAGTCACCCCCAGAGTTACTTGAATAAAACTGAGAAACAACAAAAGAAATCCAAGTTTTCCTGTCTCAGAGACCAACTGTTGAGTTCCTCACTAAGAGTAGGGCCAAAAAAACCCCAAATTATCCCTCAGAAAGCCTCACACTGAGAAAATCAAGTCCCAAAGGAAAACAAAACCTATTTGAATTAATCAACCTGCAATTTCTTTTGTATATGAGAACTGTGTATGAGATTAAATGCTACAGATGGGGGCTTTTTTTCCTCTTTTTTCAAGTAAATTGTCTTAAAAAGCTGACTAGATATTCTTGAACCCCCTGAAATGGAAACACTGGAATGAAACAGAACTATTTTGGTTTGAGTTCTGGCTTCCAGCCCACAACTCAACTGGAGAGGTCAAAGTTTGGCTGTTTGTTATTGAAATGCAAACAACACAGGATGCCAGAAACAATAAAGGACATTGAACTCCTGCTGCTCCCTTCCAAATCAAGAGATTGATTTGGAGACCATGAAGGAATTGATCCCATTAGAATGCACAAGGTTTTGAATGCACTGCACTGGTCCAGCAAATACCTACAGCGAGAAATCCCATGAAAATCTGGATTATACTTCCCAGAATTAGGATTTTTATGAAGAGATGGGATGTGATACTGAGATGGATGCACTGGGAATGACAAGCACTGTGGTGGAGACAGAAAGGATGTCTTGAGGTACTAGTGGCATCAGAATTTCTCAAAGAATCAGGAGGAATACCTGTTATCTGTGATATGGCTTGAGATCATCCCATGGCTGAAATAACTTCTGAAAGGCTGAAAAGAGCAAAAAAAACCCAAAGCTGATTAACAAGTAAACAAACACTTGAGAGATCAGAGAATCATGGAATGGTTTGGGTGGGAAGGGACCTTGTGAGGTCACCCAGGGTCACCCTGAATGTTCCTTCCCCCTGCAGGGATGGCAGCAGCACTGGGAAGGTTCTGTGAAGCAGACCTACCTCCCCTGCCTGGGATTCTGACAGTTCCAGGATGAAGGGAATTTCAGTATCAAAATTAGCAAAAAAGTTGGTCCACTGGTGCTCAAAGATCATCAGATCCTAGAAGAAAACAAGATATTCAGTGTTACTGAAGCACAGGAAAAAAAACAGCTTTTAAAAGAAGACAAGGAATTTCTGTTGGGTTTTGGGGGGGCTTTATATCCTTATATAAATATATAAGGATATACTCCTTATATACTCCTTATACCAGTTCATGTGCTTTTTAAGATCATTTTGAAGATTATATATTAAAAACCATCATGAAATGATTAACTTTATCATCCTCACTGAGAAAATTGATTTTTTTTTTTATTAAATAACCAGTTTCTGTGAAACCAGAGTTGTAAAAACGACCTTTTTTTATTATTTCCTCCTCACAGAAAATTTTAACTTGATTTGGTAACAACTTTCAGCTTGAAAAAGAGGATCAATTGTAAACTGCAGGACATTTGAATCTGGATTAAACAACCAAGCTGGTGTGAACTGCCAATATTGGATTATTAAAGGATCCTTCCTGCTGAGTTTGCTCCATGTTAAAAGCCTCCTTTGCTGCCAGGCTAGAAACTGATTAAAAACTAAATAATCATATATTCTAATGCTTATTAACATCCCATTAATATGAGGAATCCCACTGGGTAGGTTTTGATTCCACACATCAGAGCAGCCACTGTGTGTCACTGTTACCCACTGGAAGCAGTGCCAAAGCAGGAAGAAATGGATTTCCACCTGCTGAAAAAGGAGGATTAAAACATCCCAACTTCCTGTGAGCTGAAGGGACAGTCATGGTGGTTAGAAGCATTTTCAAGAGAATTTCAGGCCAATTAGGAAATTCAAGGTATCCAAGACATGCAATTGTCATGTTTTGTGGTAGACTGGAGGTAGATTTGGTGTTAAAACCAAAAAAAAGCACAACCACTTTGCTCTGTGGCCACACAACCAGTTAATTCAGAATATTTCCACCTGCTTTACCTCAAAGAGCAGGTCCTCTAAGGAGACAGGATCCATTTTGCTGTAGGTCTTCCACAGATCAACACTGACATCCATCAGCTGGAAAAAACAACAGGAAAAAAAAATATTTTCAACAGTTCAGTGAAAAACTCTGAATACAGAGACATTTTCACACTGCTGGCTGCAAAAGGGAGAGAAGAAGAGAAGGAAGGAAAATAGGACAACTGCATTTCTGGGGCAGAGGTCCAGGAAATGAAGAGTGTAATTAATAAAAGGAAAAATCAAACAACACAAGGTGCTCAGAGTGGAACAGAAAATTATTGTTAAAACCAAGAGTATCACCCCAAAATCCTGGTGTTACCCCATTCAACAGGTTATGATGCCTCAATATATCATGTTGGTGAGCAACACAGGTGCACCTTGTGTCAAAACCAGTGACCCAAGGAATACAGACACTTCTGATTTTCCCACTTGCTCTCAAGGAATTTGTCACTACCCAGCTTCTCCTGCTCTGGAAAATCCTTATCCACCTAGTTCAAGTGTTTTCTGGTTTTGCTGTAGAAGGAAAAATAGTTCTGAGTGGGGTGGGGACAAAAACAATCAGGGTTTGTCCAAGATGGAGTGTTGTGCAGCTTGTGACAGAACCTCAGCACAATTTGTGGTGTCTCCATGAGAGCCTGGAAAACCTCAGATCTCACTGGAGTGGTGAGTCAGGACTAAATGATCTCAAAAGGTACTTTCCAACTGAAATAACTCTCTGTAGTCAGAGGCTGGAACAGGGAGAGGGTTGAGTCACCATCTCAGGATGTGTTTCAGGGTGGTTAGGATGTGGTTTTGAGGGACATGGTTGAGGGGGGAACTTTGGAGAGTGGGGTGAATGGTTGGACTGGATGATCCCAAGGGGCTTTTTCCAACTTGGATGATTCCTGAATAGAAATAGAAGGAAAAAAACCAACCCATTCATCACTTACTTCATATTTCATGGTAAAGAAGCCATCTCCCCCAATTCCCTCCAGAGCAAAGGCCTGCACAATTGGCCACTTCTCAACAATGAACATATCAAAGATCTGCAGGTGACCTGCAAAACAAACATTTCACACCATTTTCTCCCAGACACCAGCAGTTTAACTTTCCTGAGAGTCACCCTGAGATTCCAGGGAAGGATCTCAATGAGCATGTCTTTGTAGAACTTAAAATCTGCTTTTTTAGATCTTGGTTTGGGTTTTTTTTTGGTGAAGAGAGTTGCTTTTAGGAACTCATTTCTCTAGAAATTTCTCTATTTCTCTAAATAACGTGCCTTTTTTTTTTCCCAGCTATCTAATAAATGATGTCCTTGCAATTTCACTCCAACACCACCAGCAAAACTGTCCCCATTCAAACTGAAGATATTAAGCAGGGAACTTTGCTTATTCCAACGTCATCAAATGTTTCACCTAAGTAAAATACTGTTGATGTCATGCCCATGAGACCCCCCTGGAGCCCTGTGTCCAGTGCTGGAGCCCCCAGCACAGGAAAGATCTGGAGGGGCTGGAATATGAAGATGACCCTGGGCAGGCTGCAAGGCTGGCTCCAGATCCTGGCAGGAAATCATGCAGTCCCACTCTGTGTTTGGTTTGGGGGGGTTTCTTTCAGGGCTAAAGAAGGCAGCTTGCATAACTGTTTGTGCTTTCCCTACATAAAGAGGGATTTATCTGGAGCTCCCATCTGAACAGAGAACTCCTGCAGCAGCAGAACTTGCTCCTTGGAATGCAAATGAGCTCCTCTCCCCCTTCACCCTTCGGATGGGCTCCAAGGGCTCAACCCTTCAGTCACCAGAAGCTAAAAGGAAATTCCTGCCACAGAAATGTTCATTTCTCCCCAAAAGCAAGGGGATTTCCTGGGAGAAGTGGCTGCTTTTCCCAGGGGGGAGAGGGCAGCCTACCTTGGCAGCTGTAGGGAATGCCAATGCGGCTGCAGTCTCGCACCATGTCCACAAAGCTGGAAATCTTGAATTCCTCTGCAGCTTCCTCATCTTCATACTGGGAAGGAGGTATTTAGGAAAGAAAAAAATGGATATATGATGTGGCACGCTTCATTAGATTGGCAGTTTTGCACTGAGGAGAGTAGTTCTGCTGGGTTTCATCCCATAGCAGGCAGTAAATGCACTGAAGTATCAGCTCCAGCTCTGAGAAGCTCAAGAACCTCCAACTGGGAGCCTCCACCAGGGCACTGATGGAGCTGAGCCAGTGGGAACTGCTCTTCCCAAATCACATGCTTTCAAGAGCTTTCTGCAGCAAGATCACAATGTTTTATCTGGTTTTTTAATTTATATTTATTTTTCTGCACTCCAAATGCAGGTGAATCACCTGATTCTGACCTTGGGAGCTTCAGGATACTCCCACCAAATCTATTTCAAGCCTCAAGTTAAGTCTGAATTGCAGATGCAGCCCCAAGTTCCTTCACCCTGGGTTCTTTCCTCAATCCCAGGGAACCAGATCAAAGTTGGGAACTCCAAGCCAAGCCCCAAGCAACTGCCAGTTTCTCAGCCTTCAAATGCCACCAGCAAAAAAACAAGTAGGGTTTTGGCAGGGAGAAAAAAAAAAAGTTTGTTTCCTGTGTTGTTACCAATGCAGCCTGAGCCATGAGGGGCACAATCCTGACCCCCAGGAAGCTTAGAGAACACACACTGAATTTCAATATTTGATTTTCCTTTTCAGGCTCTTCACTTCCAATTCCTACAGTCTGTAGGGAAAAAGGAAGGAAGGGGTTGTCAGAGGGGAACCTCTTGGGTTATTTCTCAAAACCAGAGTAATTAGTGGCAGAGGGGAGCAATTTGTCCTCATGCTCCAGCAAACATGAAGTATTAGAACCATGTTCCACTTGTGCACCTTAGAAAGATGATTAATACCCACATCTGGACACAGATCCCTCCCCTGCTGAGCAAGAAGGAGAAAAAAAACAGACTTGTGACAGGAATGCTAAAAGAAAAAGCAATGAAAATAGTTCCATTTCAAGCCTTGGTTAGTTGGGAGGTTCATTAGCAATTCTCATCCACATTCTTCTGCCACTCACCTCATTTTCTGTCAGACAGTGAAAATGCAAGTTCCTCCAGCAGGCCACGTAGGGCAGGAGGTGATTGTAATTCACAGGGTTGCAGTACAGATGGACACTGTCAGGCTTGATGAGGATGATGATATCTGGGACAAGCAGAAGAAATCTTCATTATTATTACACATTATTAGGTGTAATTATCTGGGCACCAAAAATCAACAAACCAAACCAAACAGCCTGGAGAAAGTGAACAGAAAACACTTTGTTGGGTACCTGATGAAAAGGAGATTGAGGAACATTCTGAACACAGAGTTGTTCCCTGATCTAAAAACAAACAGTTGGCAGCCACAGAGTTGCAAGGACAATCCCACTTCTTGCTGTTCCCATCCTTGCATCAGCCTGTCCTTATTTTTTTCTGCTCCCCCTCCCCCCCAGAAAACTCCAGAGTGTGTCACTCACCATCAAGAACTTCTTCAGGAAAGCCAGTCCTCTCAAAGTCATTGTTACTCTGGTTGTAGAGCCCAAAAAGCAGGTAGTTTGCCAGTTCCCTGCAGCCTTCGTTGTACCTACTGTCTATTCCTGAAAAAACAAAGCCATGTGGGAAGTGCTGAGTGGCCAACCAGAAGTTTGGGATCCTCCCTAACAACAGAGCTTCCAAACAGGAGTGGGAACTTCACCCCCTCACACAGTCAGTGGGTACTTAGGGAAAAAAAGGGGGGAAAATGGGATAAGGGAGAAAAAAAAATGACTTTTTCCAAGTTCACGGCCATGGGCATTCCACTGTTGACCTCAATTTACAGGCATTAGATAAAAAAACCCAAATTAAACAGTTTTCTGCATCAAAGTTCCATTTTATCAAGTGCTTCCAACATCTGTCCCTGTGCTGTATGCATCCCAATTAATATCTCCTTGATTGAAGCTTCCTAACAAACTAATCCTGTGACCTCAATCTCTCCTGCTTTAGAAAACATGATTAAACATTATCAGTATTATAGCAACAATCCCTGAGTCACCAGAGAGCCAGGAAGGACTTGCAACAAATCATGGCCTGAGAAAACATAGGGTGGGGGGAACACATTCCAAAGAAAGCCTTGTTCTGGTCCTTGGGAAGCTAAAATGAGAACAGCTGAGGATGGGGAGTGTGAAGAGAGAGAAGATAAAGATGAGAAGAAAGGAAGCAGGCAGTGATTTACAAATTGGTTTGTTTCTCTTCAATTCAGTCAACCAAGCAGCATTTTCCTCCAAGAAATCACATTTTCTCCATGTGCCATCCTTCCAGTGCTGAGCAGATGCCATGGCTGCACCCAGCAGCTGCTGCCCACACCTTAATAAACCTCTGTGTGCACCAAGTGGCATTTGGAGAGCTCCCATCTTTCCCAAGGTATCAGGTGTAAGCTTCACAAGGGGCAAATCCAAGCAGCACAAAGTGTGCTGAAGGTTTGAGCATCTCCAGCTCTGCTCCCCACTCCTGCCTTTGGGATTCTCACACCAGGAACACACTAAAGCTTTGCCTCCCTTGCAGCTCTCCACTCTGGCAGCACTGTGGCCAGGTCTAGATTCTCCAGTTCAAGAGGGACAAGGAGCTGCTGGAGAGAGGCCAGCAGAGGCTGAGGGGGCTGGAGCATCTCTGTGCCAGGCCAGGCTGGGAGCCTTGGGGCTGTTGAGCTGGAGCAGAGCAGCCTGAGAGGGGAGCTGAGCAATGCTGAGCAAGAGCTAAAGGGCCCTGGGGGGCAAGAGGCTGGGGCCAGACTCTGGGCAGTGGTGCNGGGGGGGGGGGAAGGGGAAGCTGCATCACATCTCCCCCAGCTTTCTCAGCCCTCAAAAATCCTGCTCCAGGCCTTTGAAGCCTCATTCCAATCCTAACCAGCTCCTGGCACTGACCTCCCTTTCACACACACCCCTCTGGAGCAGGGCCCTTAAGAACACAGCATAGGTCTGTGTGCTGGGAGGAATCCCTTGACAAAGGGAGCATCAGGAACAGGGAATCTGTATCTCAGGTGATGGCACCAAGAAGAGACAACACTGAGACCCTGGCACTCATCTTCTCCTCCCACTGCAGTGCTCCATCTTTTTCTGCACAAGCAGACAGCTCTGGATGGAGGAACTCCCAGGGAGAGGGCACAAAAGAGGGATGAGGGGGAGAACACAGTCTCTTGCCATTTTATTTCCATTTTTAGCCCCATTAAAGCAACTAATGGGATCTAATTGCAGTGGATAACCCTTTCAAAGATTAATTATTCCTCAGCTCCAACCTCAACCTCCCCTGGGGCAACTTGTGGCTCTTTCCTCTTCTCCTGACACTTGTTCCTTGGGAGAAAAGGCCAAGTGGCTCCAGCCTCCTGTCAGGAGCTGCCAGAGCCAGGAGGTCTCCCCTGAGCCTCCTTCTCTCCAGGCTCAACAAAAAGGTGATGTTAAAGGGGGGCAGCTGCTGTGGTGCTGAGGGATGTGGGTTAGTGGTGCCCTGGCAGTGCTGGGTTGGGACTCTGAGCTTCAAAACTGAAGTGTTTCTGGGATTCCAGAAGCTTAGCACTGAAAACAGAGGCCGTGGGTGAATTTGTTGCTTGCAGGGAAGAAATTAGCTTGCCATAAAAGAGCTAACTCTGCAGAATAATTGGGGTTTTGAAGGGGTTTGTTTTGAGTATGCAGCCCAGGCAGCAGCTTGCAGATGAGGGTTGAGATTCTATGGCAGCCTCTGGAGTTCAATGAGCTGATCTATTTAGTGGAAAATAAACAGGAAAGGGAACAAAGCCAGAGATAAGATACTTCCAGAAAACATTGCAGGAGTCCTGGAGAGAACAATGGGCAAAGCCACTCATGAGGAAACCCCCCACGCCTGTCTGCAGCTCAGAAACTCACTCCCAGCCTGGTCCCAAGGTCCAGCTCAGCCAGCTCTCCTACCTCTGATTTTGGAGCTGCTGAGCTGACAAAAACAGCAGAGAGTAGAAAAAATCCTGGGTTTTATCCCAGCTGACACACCCTCCAGTATCTGAACAAAGAATAGTTGTCCCATAACACATTAAACAGCCCCAGGAGCACCAGGGATCCAAGTAGGAAGATGATTCTGGAGAGAATGGACAGATCAGCTTTAGCTGCTGTGGAGCTGCCATTGGAAGTGGCACAATAATCATGAGCAGTCTCCATTTGGAAAGGGAATGGGATGAGCAATCAGTGCAGGCTGCTAAATGCTGCTGAGGTTTGTCCCAAGTCCTAAAAGCAAGAGCATGGGATGGATGGAATCACTCCAGAAGTAGTAATCCATGAGCAGGATCAAGAAAAAACAACATTAAAGATTTATTGGGCCAGCTTCTAAACGATTTCTGGCCTCTTTGGGAAGGATAAAAAGTAAATATAGCTCAAGGTTAGTCAAAAATTGAGCTTAACTTTGCTGAACTAGTTTGAGCTACAATCATAAGTCATTTAAATGACTGTAATGACAAGTAAATGACTTATATACGTATTAATTTATCAGTAACTGGTCATTTAAATGATTGTATCAGTAATTGGTAATTTAAATGATTGTATCAATAATTGGTAATTTAAATGATTGTATCAATAACTAGTCATTTAAATTATTCTATCCCTAACTGGTCATTCCCATCTCTCCTTGGAATCCCCCAAAGTTGGTTTTCCCCCTTTAGCATCACTGAATCTACTTGAAACTATGACAGTTTATATTGATTTTATCTCACCCCAGAGTGTAAAATTCAAGTTGGGGTGAGGGAACTGCAGGAACCCCAGGTCCTTACAGTGAAACAGAATATAAACTGACTGGAAAAAAAACAAAACCCAAACCCCCAGTTACAAACATCTGGCTTTCCACACAAGTCCCCAGAGGTACAAGTGCATATTTTCTGGTCACCTGAAGGCAGATGGAAGGTGTTTCCCAGGCAGTGCCAGGCCTCCTTAATCACCAACTATGCTAGAAATCCTGCAGGCTGCTCTGGGGGTCACACCAGGCAACAAGAGTCCCATTGTGGGGGCTGAGAGAGCTTAGCAGGCTCTAATAACAACACCCATGTCCCCAGAGTTCTGCCACACAAATGGTTATTCCTTCTCAAGTCTGGTCTTATGCATGGACTTAAATATTCCACATGATATCAGGGATTACAGGAAGCAATTTGTTTGGCCTGGAATGCTTTGCCAGGAGGAAAGGAGGTTTGGAGAGGCTGGGACTCCCTGCAGCTCCACTTGATCAAACAAAACTGCTTAGCCAGAGATTTCTGAGTCTTACCCTAGGAATGTGGGCTAGGAAAAGTCATGGTATGCAGTTCACATCACTTAAAAGATAATATTATATATATATT
>VYZU01083802.1:105730-123374 GCA_013401355.1 Ceyx cyanopectus | reverse complement strand
ATCTAAGATTTTGCCAGGAAGAAGTCATGGGAGTAATTGATGGATGTAGTTACAGGAGAGCAGAAAATGCCTTGCTGATGACTAAGGATTTTTTTAATATATAATGAAGAGAAAAAGCATATAGCTTAGCTGGCTTGGAAAGTTTGTTATCGTCTCTGTATCTTCTACAAGTTTATAGAAAAGAATGGATTTAAATGATGGCTCAGAAATTTCCATATGCTCTGAGCATCTGCTTTTTACTTCAGTGATTTTAAACTGATGTGGCTGAGCCAGTGCTTGTTGGAAATAGAGAGTAAATGTACTTTGCTTCAGACCATCACACCTCCCTGCCATAGCTGTGACAGAGACATAAGGTAAAATACCNATCAGCTCCCAAATTCTTGCAACAAACCAATGTCCTTCAGATACCAACACGTCTGAAGAAAAGTTGGTCTATTACAGAAATATTAATTTTCTTCCCATATGGAAAGCAGTCTCTGGAGCTATCTCTGAAACTATATTCTCTGGGAAGGAAATCTTGAGGTGACCCAGTGTGGTTTGAAATCAGTTTATAAGAGCAATAAAGCCCTGATTCACTTGAGGATGAGTCAGGACTGTCCTGCTAAAGTATTACATGAATATTATAAAAGGGGAAAGACCCTGAAAGTAAAAAGAATTATGAGTACTTTTAGAAGGAAAATATTGCTCCCAGTTGCANGTGTTTGTGACAGCATTGGGTTGGCCAGGGAAGGTCTTTGCTGATGAGGCACAATTAGGCCCAAGTGAATGGTTTAGCTTGAAGGGGTGAGGAAGAAGTTGTAGATTATAATGAAAAGGATTATGTGCCTGCCTTTGGATATGTCCTAGGTGTGTCGACTATGAGTCAGATAAGATTCGAGGATGACTATGGCCATTTGTGGAAAGAAGATGGGATTAGAAGATTGAAAAGGATTGGAAAGATGGGGTTGTCTGGAAACTAAGTTAAACTGAGAATTATACCAGTGGGAGGAGATCCTTGCAAAGTGATTTGAAGACCCTTCCAAGCTGTAGAAGGAGGACTGGAAGAGGGCACTAAAGTAAAAGCCACAAGAATAAAGAGATTTTAAGATATTCCAAAAATACTAGTTGGAACAATTACATGATCTAAGATTTTGCCAGGAAGAAGTCATGGGAGTAATTGATGGATGTAGTTACAGGAGAGCAGAAAATGCCTTGCTGATGACTAAGGATTTTTTTAATATATAATGAAGAGAAAAAGCATATAGCTTAGCTGGCTTGGAAAGTTTGTTATCGTCTCTGTATCTTCTACAAGTTTATAGAAAAGAATGGATTTAAATGATGGCTCAGAAATTTCCATATGCTCTGAGCATCTGCTTTTTACTTCAGTGATTTTAAACTGATGTGGCTGAGCCAGTGCTTGTTGGAAATAGAGAGTAAATGTACTTTGCTTCAGACCATCACACCTCCCTGCCATAGCTGTGACAGAGACATAAGGTAAAATACCCTCTTACATCATCAAAAAAAAAAATCAAAACTAAACAAACAACCTCTCTTTCTCCTCTGGCATTTAGAAATATCTTGAAGATAATGGAGACAAGGCACCTAGATTCTGTGTAGTTCATGCTGTCTCTCTTGCCTGATCTATTTGTTTGCTAATAAGCATTTTTAAACCTACATTATCATAAAGTACAGTGTATTGCCCTTTCTGAATGAAAGACCAGGTCCCATTACTGACTGTATGATCAAGATCAATTTGCAGCTTAATGCAGCTTCCTTCAGCCTAGCTTTACCTTCCTCGAGGGCCAACACTTGTAATTAACAGAATTAAAGGAATTTTTTCATTTCGTTTTCTGTTGAGAAGAAAAAAGAAGTTGTGTAGGCATGTGTGTATATGATGCTACTGAAGGAGGGAGGAGTCATGAGGCAGAGACCTCATCAAGGGGAAATATTTCACTGGTTTGAAAAACAGAACTCAAAAGGAGGAAGAGGAAGAAGGTTACAACTCTGACACTAGAGATTTATCTAACAACTAGATAAATGTCAGCAGATTTCAATGGTGCTTCCTCTTCACTGTGTTACAGTGGTAGTGTGCTCATACACATACAAGTATCTGATCAAGATTAGGATACAATGGCCAAATCTCTATTTTGATGCAATTCTTGATTTGCTCTTAGATGGTAAGTCAGTGAAGTCAAGCTCTGTGCTGCCCTATCCCATTGTCTCCATGCTGACATTTTCACCCTCAACACAGGAGCTTTNGGAGGGCTACATCACTCACAGGTGGACTGTTGACATCATTGCTTGGCTCAACAGAGTGATGGCAGGAAGGCTGCTGGAGTGTATGTAGGAAACCAGTGAGGTCATTCACTAGCAATGTTCGGGTGGAGAATGATTGGATTTTTGTAGTATGTGTGTTTCTCTCCACCCCCACCCAATAAGCCATTGTAGTTTAGTCCTTTCTCACATTCAGCCACGTTTCCGTTGTTCTCTGTCGTGTGATGTGCAGGAATGCAGGCTGCTCATAGAAGTAAAACCTCTTGTCTTTTGCCCTTGTGAAGTCATGCTACCAAATCATTGGTGGAAGTAATACAGCTGTGTTTGAATCACAGTGAGATTTTTAAATATGTAGTACACTTTCCCTGTCGTGCACTTCAGTGTTAATGGGATAAATTACAGGCAACATTTCTTGGAAAATACACAGACCTTTAGAGCCACATCAGCTCCCAAATTCTTGCAACAAACCAATGTCCTTCAGATACCAACACGTCTGAAGAAAAGTTGGTCTATTACAGAAATATTAATTTTCTTCCCATATGGAAAGCAGTCTCTGGAGCTATCTCTGAAACTATATTCTCTGGGAAGGAAATCTTGAGGTGACCCAGTGTGGTTTGAAATCAGTTTATAAGAGCAATAAAGCCCTGATTCACTTGAGGATGAGTCAGGACTGTCCTGCTAAAGTATTACATGAATATTATAAAAGGGGAAAGACCCTGAAAGTAAAAAGAATTATGAGTACTTTTAGAAGGAAAATATTGCTCCCAGTTGCATGAATTTCTTCTTTCACAGTGGCTAAGAGCTTAAAAAGCTTTGAGGGTGTCTGTTGAACATAAGCTGGAGTCCAGACCCACCTGAACTTAAATTGCAGTTTCCCAGTCGTGCATAAGGATCAGGTTGTCTCCAGACTGTCACTGTGTCACATTTCTTGGGCTTTCTTATGGGACAGATGAATAATTATTGGTGGGTTGCCCAACTCATCCTGGCAATCTGTGTAACATAGGGCAGTTTTTCAAAAACATAGATAATGGTGAGATTTATATTTGTCTTGTAAAGCATTTGGCTTAGACTGCAATTTTATACTGCTTACAAAGGAGTAGTGCACTACTAGGTATTCTGACTCCTCTCAGTCAAAAAACTATCCTTGGTGCTGTGGCATTTAGCACCTGCCTTTGTTGTGTTGTAGCAATGCTCAGAAGTCCCCTAACAGCTAGCTGTAAAAATACTAGGTGCTCACAGACTCCACAGGCTGGTTTTGACATAACTGCAGTAAACGTGGTAAAAATAACAGAAAATAGAAGCTATGAAATTAAACTCAAATGGGAGATGTAGGTTAGCAATTGTGTAGTTCTAAATAGAAAAATGCCAACAGGGAAAAAAAACCCCCATGCTCTTCTCTGACAGATGATGTGCCTTTGCATTTATTACAGTAGGTGTACTCTCCCTCACAAAGAAGGGACAGAGGTTTTCTGAATTACACAGCACGTCATTCCTGTACAGCGACCAGATATGCACATACAGAAATGCTGAATGATGTTACACTGAGTGGAAAGCTGATGAATTATTTAGAGTGAGGTGGATGGGTCAGAGAGTGAGCACACAGATAAGATCAATGGCTGGAAGTAAAGGTGAGGGCAGTCAACATTAGTTCATTGTGTTTAAAAGCTGGGGGCTGAGGGATGCTTAGTGTAATAACAAAAAATGCACCTGTGTTCCTTGGTGGATTGCATTATGTGTTTGTGACAGCATTGGGTTGGCCAGGGAAGGTCTTTGCTGATGAGGCACAATTAGGCCCAAGTGAATGGTTTAGCTTGAAGGGGTGAGGAAGAAGTTGTAGATTATAATGAAAAGGATTATGTGCCTGCCTTTGGATATGTCCTAGGTGTGTCGACTATGAGTCAGATAAGATTCGAGGATGACTATGGCCATTTGTGGAAAGAAGATGGGATTAGAAGATTGAAAAGGATTGGAAAGATGGGGTTGTCTGGAAACTAAGTTAAACTGAGAATTATACCAGTGGGAGGAGATCCTTGCAAAGTGATTTGAAGACCCTTCCAAGCTGTAGAAGGAGGACTGGAAGAGGGCACTAAAGTAAAAGCCACAAGAATAAAGAGATTTTAAGATATTCCAAAAATACTAGTTGGAACAATTACATGATCTAAGATTTTGCCAGGAAGAAGTCATGGGAGTAATTGATGGATGTAGTTACAGGAGAGCAGAAAATGCCTTGCTGATGACTAAGGATTTTTTTAATATATAATGAAGAGAAAAAGCATATAGCTTAGCTGGCTTGGAAAGTTTGTTATCGTCTCTGTATCTTCTACAAGTTTATAGAAAAGAATGGATTTAAATGATGGCTCAGAAATTTCCATATGCTCTGAGCATCTGCTTTTTACTTCAGTGATTTTAAACTGATGTGGCTGAGCCAGTGCTTGTTGGAAATAGAGAGTAAATGTACTTTGCTTCAGACCATCACACCTCCCTGCCATAGCTGTGACAGAGACATAAGGTAAAATACCCTCTTACATCATCAAAAAAAAAATCAAAACTAAACAAACAACCTCTCTTTCTCCTCTGGCATTTAGAAATATCTTGAAGATAATGGAGACAAGGCACCTAGATTCTGTGTAGTTCATGCTGTCTCTCTTGCCTGATCTATTTGTTTGCTAATAAGCATTTTTAAACCTACATTATCATAAAGTACAGTGTATTGCCCTTTCTGAATGAAAGACCAGGTCCCATTACTGACTGTATGATCAAGATCAATTTGCAGCTTAATGCAGCTTCCTTCAGCCTAGCTTTACCTTCCTCGAGGGCCAACACTTGTAATTAACAGAATTAAAGGAATTTTTTCATTTCGTTTTCTGTTGAGAAGAAAAAAGAAGTTGTGTAGGCATGTGTGTTATTTCAGCAAACTGAATAATTGGAGGCAGACTTGTTTTGGGACAGGATGAAACCATTAGCCAATATATCACAGAAGAAAATAGCCCCTGTGGTTCAGTAAGTTATTTAATGTTTAGATGAAATGAGATTTTTCTCGATACAACCTCCTATTATAAGCAATTTCTGTATGGCTACTGTAAAATTAGTTCTTTGCATTCCACGTTCATATTCTTTTCATACCTTACCATATTTTAAGCCTTGTCAGAGAAGAATTTTTCTGATGCAGATGTTTGAATTTGTCTCTGAAGACTTGAAAATTACCTTTTTAGTGACAAAAATGAATNTCAGTCAAAAAACTATCCTTGGTGCTGTGGCATTTAGCACCTGCCTTTGTTGTGTTGTAGCAATGCTCAGAAGTCCCCTAACAGCTAGCTGTAAAAATACTAGGTGCTCACAGACTCCACAGGCTGGTTTTGACATAACTGCAGTAAACGTGGTAAAAATAACAGAAAATAGAAGCTATGAAATTAAACTCAAATGGGAGATGTAGGTTAGCAATTGTGTAGTTCTAAATAGAAAAATGCCAACAGGGAAAAAAAACCCCCATGCTCTTCTCTGACAGATGATGTGCCTTTGCATTTATTACAGTAGGTGTACTCTCCCTCACAAAGAAGGGACAGAGGTTTTCTGAATTACACAGCACGTCATTCCTGTACAGCGACCAGATATGCACATACAGAAATGCTGAATGATGTTACACTGAGTGGAAAGCTGATGAATTATTTAGAGTGAGGTGGATGGGTCAGAGAGTGAGCACACAGATAAGATCAATGGCTGGAAGTAAAGGTGAGGGCAGTCAACATTAGTTCATTGTGTTTAAAAGCTGGGGGCTGAGGGATGCTTAGTGTAATAACAAAAAATGCACCTGTGTTCCTTGGTGGATTGCATTATGTGTTTGTGACAGCATTGGGTTGGCCAGGGAAGGTCTTTGCTGATGAGGCACAATTAGGCCCAAGTGAATGGTTTAGCTTGAAGGGGTGAGGAAGAAGTTGTAGATTATAATGAAAAGGATTATGTGCCTGCCTTTGGATATGTCCTAGGTGTGTCGACTATGAGTCAGATAAGATTCGAGGATGACTATGGCCATTTGTGGAAAGAAGATGGGATTAGAAGATTGAAAAGGATTGGAAAGATGGGGTTGTCTGGAAACTAAGTTAAACTGAGAATTATACCAGTGGGAGGAGATCCTTGCAAAGTGATTTGAAGACCCTTCCAAGCTGTAGAAGGAGGACTGGAAGAGGGCACTAAAGTAAAAGCCACAAGAATAAAGAGATTTTAAGATATTCCAAAAATACTAGTTGGAACAATTACATGATCTAAGATTTTGCCAGGAAGAAGTCATGGGAGTAATTGATGGATGTAGTTACAGGAGAGCAGAAAATGCCTTGCTGATGACTAAGGATTTTTTTAATATATAATGAAGAGAAAAAGCATATAGCTTAGCTGGCTTGGAAAGTTTGTTATCGTCTCTGTATCTTCTACAAGTTTATAGAAAAGAATGGATTTAAATGATGGCTCAGAAATTTCCATATGCTCTGAGCATCTGCTTTTTACTTCANAAATAGGCTTTACGGAAATTATAATACTCTGCAATTGCATAATATCATTTTGTGTTAGCAGTTTGCTAGACAAGCAAAATTTTGACACATTTTAAAAAATAAGGAATCCAAAGATACAAACAGTAAGATGCCTCTGACAGATCACAGCAGGAGCACAAATAAAATTCATATTTTCCTGGCCTGTAAAATCGTGAGATGTTTATGTCTAAGAATGTAAAGAATCAGCTTGGGATATTTCCCTCAGAGTAGGGACCTATGTTCTGTGAATAACACTAGAATATAAAGTTACTCTGCTACTCATCTGTTCCACCCACCCAAAAATCCTAAAGTATTTCCTGAGGTTGTTACTTGTAACGTTGTTGTTACTTGGGGAAAAAAAAAAAAAGGTACAAATGGTGGCATACAGTATTTTGCCTTTGATAAGTGGTAATGGGTTTACTTTGAAATGGCTGGACTTCTCTCAGTTTTGAAACTGAAATGTCATGAACAGAGCATTATCTTTTGACTATAACTAAGGAAAGTGCTGCATAAACCCACCTTCATACTGAGTTAGATCAAGGGATGTCTCCCAGATGGAGAAGTCCATTAAAAAAAAAATTAATATTCTCAACGTGATACAACAGCAACTCACAGATTTTCTGCAAATGCATCATTTTTGTTACTTGGAGTGACTACCCGACACTGCCCTATGATTGTAATAATTTACACTATGCAGCACTACAGGCTTGGGGAATAGCAGCTGGAAAGCAGCCTGGAAGAAAAGGAACTTGCAGTGTTGGTCAGCAGCCATCTGAATATGAGCCAGCAGTGTGCCCAGACAGCCAAGAGGACCAACAGCATCCTGGCCTGGATCAGGAGCACTGTGGCCAGCAGGAGTAAGGAAGTCATAGTCCCCCTGTATTCAGCACTGGTGAGGCCACACCTCAAATATTGTGTTTGGTTTTGGATTCCAGACTACAGGAAAGACATTAAGGTGCTGGAGTGTGTCCAAAGGACAAGAAAACTGGTGAAGGGTCAAGCAACAGTCTTAGGAGAAGTGAGTGAGGAAACTGGCAGTGTCTGTCAGTTCACCCAAGCAACATGCAACAGGACAAGAGCAAATGGCCTCAGATTGCAGCAGGGGAGGTTTATATTGGGCATTAGGAAAAATACCTTTGTCAAAAGGGTTGTCAAGCAGTGGAACAGGCTGCCTGGGGAAGCTGTTGAGTTGCCATCCCTGAAGGTATTTAGAAGATATTTAGATGTGGCACAAGTTTTACATGAGGTACATGTTTTAGTGGTGAACTTGGCAGTGCTATGTAAATGGTTGGACTCAGTATCTTAAAGGACTTTAGGACTTTTCCAACCTAAACAATTTTACCATTCGGTTGTTTTCCCCTGTGTGCCCTTCCTGCATACTGGTGAACATCACTTTGTCAAAAGATTATTTTTTTCTATTTTTTTATTAAGAGAAGGAAAGGAAGAATAAGGTCCATATTGTTGTGTGCTTGAAGAAATTCTATTCCTGAGCAGAAATGATGTTGCAGTAGTTGACAACATTTCCTGTGTCTGAGATCGAAATCCTAGTATGGACACCCTGTCTGTTGGTGCAGAACAGTGTTTTTCCTCTCTTGCACCTGTTTCTCCTTGGTGGATATGTCTGCCAGCTTAACTTAACCTTTTCTACCTACCATTTTCTCCTCACATGTTTTTGGGATAAGAGTGTATTCACTTTTACATCCAGATTAAGCCTGCCCAGTTTAATGCTTATTCCACACAGCTTTGGGAAAAATTCTGTTTAATGCTTCCTCCTCTTATACATTGTAAAAGGCAAGAACATTATTTCTTGGCCTGGAGCTGACTCCTAAGAACAGGTTTTTTCGTTCTGTGAAGAAGAAATATGATCAGGTCTGAACTAACAGTTGGACAGGTAAGGCAAGAAATAACTTTATCTCTCCTCACCATTTTATTACTACAATTACATACAAAAATATATCAATATGAGGTATCTTACCAACACCATTAAAACTTCAGGAGTGTTTACTGTGATGGAGCAGCTGCCTTATGATATATTTTTATCATGGAGGAAAATTATGTTAACATTATATTGCTTCCACAACTCAACAGCAGCTACAGTCACTTCAGCATGGAAAAGCTTAGTCTGATGTGGAGCCCAAGCCACAGCCTGCATATTTTCTGCCTTTGGAAGGTTATTAGTTAGGTNAAATAGGCTTTACGGAAATTATAATACTCTGCAATTGCATAATATCATTTTGTGTTAGCAGTTTGCTAGACAAGCAAAATTTTGACACATTTTAAAAAATAAGGAATCCAAAGATACAAACAGTAAGATGCCTCTGACAGATCACAGCAGGAGCACAAATAAAATTCATATTTTCCTGGCCTGTAAAATCGTGAGATGTTTATGTCTAAGAATGTAAAGAATCAGCTTGGGATATTTCCCTCAGAGTAGGGACCTATGTTCTGTGAATAACACTAGAATATAAAGTTACTCTGCTACTCATCTGTTCCACCCACCCAAAAATCCTAAAGTATTTCCTGAGGTTGTTACTTGTAACGTTGTTGTTACTTGGGGAAAAAAAAAATAAGGTACAAATGGTGGCATACAGTATTTTGCCTTTGATAAGTGGTAATGGGTTTACTTTGAAATGGCTGGACTTCTCTCAGTTTTGAAACTGAAATGTCATGAACAGAGCATTATCTTTTGACTATAACTAAGGAAAGTGCTGCATAAACCCACCTTCATACTGAGTTAGATCAAGGGATGTCTCCCAGATGGAGAAGTCCATTAAAAAAAAAATTAATATTCTCAACGTGATACAACAGCAACTCACAGATTTTCTGCAAATGCATCATTTTTGTTACTTGGAGTGACTACCCGACACTGCCCTATGATTGTAATAATTTACACTATGCAGCACTACAGGCTTGGGGAATAGCAGCTGGAAAGCAGCCTGGAAGAAAAGGAACTTGNTCAGGTTTCCTTGGTCATCTTTTCCAAAGATATTTTAAATATACTATAGAAATGTAACATTATACTCAAGCTCTTAGACTTAAATAATGAATGTCACTGTTAGCTTAAAATATTTTATCTGAATAGGTCCCTTAAAACAAATGCTTGTTTACAAGTGCAAAAAGTTATTTTCCTTATTTACTTCAGTGAGTAAGTGATACCCTGAAGATGCATTTTGATAGCCTCCCAGCCCTGGGGGGAATTTTACCTCTCCATACCATCTCCATGGCAGATAGGGTAGGTCAGAGTTGCTGCAGAGGGGTTTCTGAAGCTGGTGTGCCTACATCACTAGCTCTTCAGCACATGTTTTCAGTTAAGATAGCTGACTTGACACATCAGCTCAGGCAGTGTGGCTTCATTGATCTAGGCTAGTGCCTGCCTGGTGTGGACAAGTTTAAGCAGTGCTAGAAGAGAGATAACTCATTCTACTCTGAAACAGTTTTCTTCAGTGTGGTGGTTAATATCTTGCCCTCATCAGACCTGTGAAGGTGCATGTAACCAACTGTGAGCATAGTTATATTTTCTTTTCTATGCTTTTCTGATATATGCAGTTTTTTTGAGAGGCTCTCTTATGCTCACTTAAATAAAAAAGCCTTGTCCCCTCAACATTCTTCCAGATACATTTTTCAAATGCTGATTTGCAAATTTAAAAAGCATTGCTTCCTTGGTAAGCTCCAAAAAAACTTTAAAGCTTGAGTCAACTAACTGCAATTTTTCCAAACTGTCCAGTAAGACAAACTATCTAGCAGATGTAGATAGCTGTGTATTTGAGTTTGGCAACTTACTCTTATTGCAACTCTAAAAGTGATTTAAGGCTAATAGCAGGAACCTAGCTGGAGGCTGCAAGTCTGCAACTGAACAGTTTTATTGAGTTCCGGATAAATAAGGTGAAAGATGTTTTGAACTTAATAATGTTCCCAGCAACTTGCTTGCTTTCATTAAATTGTGAAATATAGGATGAATAGTGTGCTAATTAACATTAAAGAGGAATGAATATTTGTGCCTACTGGTCAAGGGATTATCCTTGTTAAAACAGGAAATGAACTCTGATTTCCTGTTTGAAAGTATTTTCTCTAGAAACTTTGCATGTGAATGTGAGGTTAAAAATAGGTTATACTTTTGCATAGTAAACCACACATCTATTATTGGTTAGCAAATAGTTTATAGGAAGAAAGGGTATTTTCCAAATTGTTTTGTATTGAAATAAATGCCTTGCTGCACACTTCTTGCCAGCCTGCTGGCAGCCCATGGGTCCTTCCCAAGCCAGCATAGGTGCCCAGCACTCTGTCCTGTGGTGAAATAGATGGGTGGGGTGTTGGAAATGCTCCACCCTCCCATGGGGGGAAGATCCAGGGAAAGCAAACATGCCCCCATCTCACTGTGTGCCTTTCCCATCACCTCCCATCACAAAATCCCCCAAGTGAAGCCTCCTTTCCATGGTGACCCTCCCCTCAAATTCTACTGGACTCACTAATATNGGCATACAGTATTTTGCCTTTGATAAGTGGTAATGGGTTTACTTTGAAATGGCTGGACTTCTCTCAGTTTTGAAACTGAAATGTCATGAACAGAGCATTATCTTTTGACTATAACTAAGGAAAGTGCTGCATAAACCCACCTTCATACTGAGTTAGATCAAGGGATGTCTCCCAGATGGAGAAGTCCATTAAAAAAAAAATTAATATTCTCAACGTGATACAACAGCAACTCACAGATTTTCTGCAAATGCATCATTTTTGTTACTTGGAGTGACTACCCGACACTGCCCTATGATTGTAATAATTTACACTATGCAGCACTACAGGCTTGGGGAATAGCAGCTGGAAAGCAGCCTGGAAGAAAAGGAACTTGCAGTGTTGGTCAGCAGCCATCTGAATATGAGCCAGCAGTGTGCCCAGACAGCCAAGAGGACCAACAGCATCCTGGCCTGGATCAGGAGCACTGTGGCCAGCAGGAGTAAGGAAGTCATAGTCCCCCTGTATTCAGCACTGGTGAGGCCACACCTCAAATATTGTGTTTGGTTTTGGATTCCAGACTACAGGAAAGACATTAAGGTGCTGGAGTGTGTCCAAAGGACAAGAAAACTGGTGAAGGGTCAAGCAACAGTCTTAGGAGAAGTGAGTGAGGAAACTGGCAGTGTCTGTCAGTTCACCCAAGCAACATGCAACAGGACAAGAGCAAATGGCCTCAGATTGCAGCAGGGGAGGTTTATATTGGGCATTAGGAAAAATACCTTTGTCAAAAGGGTTGTCAAGCAGTGGAACAGGCTGCCTGGGGAAGCTGTTGAGTTGCCATCCCTGAAGGTATTTAGAAGATATTTAGATGTGGCACAAGTTTTACATGAGGTACATGTTTTAGTGGTGAACTTGGCAGTGCTATGTAAATGGTTGGACTCAGTATCTTAAAGGACTTTAGGACTTTTCCAACCTAAACAATTTTACCATTCGGTTGTTTTCCCCTGTGTGCCCTTCCTGCATACTGGTGAACATCACTTTGTCAAAAGATTATTTTTTTCTATTTTTTTATTAAGAGAAGGAAAGGAAGAATAAGGTCCATATTGTTGTGTGCTTGAAGAAATTCTATTCCTGAGCAGAAATGATGTTGCAGTAGTTGACAACATTTCCTGTGTCTGAGATCGAAATCCTAGTATGGACACCCTGTCTGTTGGTGCAGAACAGTGTTTTTCCTCTCTTGCACCTGTTTCTCCTTGGTGGATATGTCTGCCAGCTTAACTTAACCTTTTCTACCTACCATTTTCTCCTCACATGTTTTTGGGATAAGAGTGTATTCACTTTTACATCCAGATTAAGCCTGCCCAGTTTAATGCTTATTCCACACAGCTTTGGGAAAAATTCTGTTTAATGCTTCCTCCTCTTATACATTGTAAAAGGCAAGAACATTATTTCTTGGCCTGGAGCTGACTCCTAAGAACAGGTTTTTTCGTTCTGTGAAGAAGAAATATGATCAGGTCTGAACTAACAGTTGGACAGGTAAGGCAAGAAATAACTTTATCTCTCCTCACCATTTTATTACTACAATTACATACAAAAATATATCAATATGAGGTATCTTACCAACACCATTAAAACTTCAGGAGTGTTTACTGTGATGGAGCAGCTGCCTTATGATATATTTTTATCATGGAGGAAAATTATGTTAACATTATATTGCTTCCACAACTCAACAGCAGCTACAGTCACTTCAGCATGGAAAAGCTTAGTCTGATGTGGAGCCCAAGCCACAGCCTGCATATTTTCTGCCTTTGGAAGGTTATTAGTTAGGTATTCCCAAACCTGTGTATGAGGGGCCGTGTGAAGATAGCCTTGGTGGTGGAGACTCTGTAAAAGTCACTATCTGATGCCATTCAGAAACCATGGGTTTGCCATGTGTGGTGCTGTGTGTAAGACCCATCCTTTATTTGGGTGTTTTCAGTGAAACACGCTGGGCAGTGGTGCAGTCCAGGACAGCTGCAGGAAATCTGAGTCAGATGTGGCACAAGAAGTGTGGGTGTTCACTTTTATAGCAACGGTTGGCTTGTTTGAAGCATGTTAAACTCTTACCTTTGTGCCTGTTCAGAGGATGATAATCCCATGCTTGATACTTTACAGGTTAGTGTCTGGCAGTTGGACATTCATCTTTTGCTTGAAGTCATATAAAAAAGCCTAATATAAATGGAACATCCTCTTTAACTGGTTTCACATTTTATTTTTTTATTTTTTTTAAATAACATGTCAAAGCTTGGAGTTAGTTGTAGGCTAAACGGTTTCACTCCGGGGACTATGGATTTTCTGAAGATAAAAATCATATAATTACATATTTTAGGCTGTATTGCTTGACCACAGCATCTTTCTTTAATAACATGATTCTTTAGACNCAGCCTGGAAGAAAAGGAACTTGCAGTGTTGGTCAGCAGCCATCTGAATATGAGCCAGCAGTGTGCCCAGACAGCCAAGAGGACCAACAGCATCCTGGCCTGGATCAGGAGCACTGTGGCCAGCAGGAGTAAGGAAGTCATAGTCCCCCTGTATTCAGCACTGGTGAGGCCACACCTCAAATATTGTGTTTGGTTTTGGATTCCAGACTACAGGAAAGACATTAAGGTGCTGGAGTGTGTCCAAAGGACAAGAAAACTGGTGAAGGGTCAAGCAACAGTCTTAGGAGAAGTGAGTGAGGAAACTGGCAGTGTCTGTCAGTTCACCCAAGCAACATGCAACAGGACAAGAGCAAATGGCCTCAGATTGCAGCAGGGGAGGTTTATATTGGGCATTAGGAAAAATACCTTTGTCAAAAGGGTTGTCAAGCAGTGGAACAGGCTGCCTGGGGAAGCTGTTGAGTTGCCATCCCTGAAGGTATTTAGAAGATATTTAGATGTGGCACAAGTTTTACATGAGGTACATGTTTTAGTGGTGAACTTGGCAGTGCTATGTAAATGGTTGGACTCAGTATCTTAAAGGACTTTNTATTACACAAGTTCTAGCAGTGGCCTTGGTCTGCATTCCAATCCTTGGTAGTAACTCTAAACAGACACTGTCTGCAAAGCATGCTGCTAACTTCAGCAAGTGCAGTTAGTTAGAAAATCCAAGCTGAAAAGTAAGAAACACTGAACAGAACTTGTTTGGTGCTCACTCAAACCAGGACAACACGACATAAGAAAATCTTGCACTTCTTTTCTTTTAGGCAATGCTATACATATCCCAATGTTGCAAGTGCACTCCCAAAAGTGATAACAAAAAAAAAAGTAGTAGTAGTAGTAGTGAATGTCACATAGGGTGGTATCACTGAGATTTTTTTCCCCAGTTCCATTTCCAACACTTGCCTCTTGCTATTAGGAAGCTACTGGATTTTCACCACTGTCAAAAACTGCCAGTGCACAGAATGAAGTGTTGATCTGCACGATTCCCAGGAAAGCTGTACAACAAAAGCTGTGACCTTTACCTCTCTTTGATCCATGAAATAAGCTGAAGTACAAGGATCAGAATGTTATGCTGTACAAAAAAACCACTGGCAGTACTGAGTATCTGACATGCAGTGTTGTTTGCATTGGACCTCATGAATGCCCTGGTCATGGAGGAGTTCCCTTGTGAGCATCTCCAGGCTTCATTCATCCAGTGCTTTTTCAGAAGCTTGTGCTGCTTCCTAGAGTATTACTGCTATGCTGTTTATGTGCTTGTTTGAAAGCAGCACTTTCATAGTTCTTCTGATTTTCTATCTTTTTACTTTTTTGTAACTGCCCATTCATGAAGTATTCGGGTTCTGTACGCTCTGTGTCAGCATCCAGAGGAAATCTGTGTGCTACTCAGTTCAGTTCCTACTCAGCTTTTGAGTGGTATCTTTTTCTTGTTGAAAGTGTTTTAAGAATTTATGTGTATTTATGTAGAGAAGGCAGTTTTCCATCCATCAGTTTATACATGTTTGACTCATGATGTTATTACTGGAGGTGGAGTGCAGTGAATGGAGCAGTCATCATTTGATGTAAGAATTTCCTTGTAAGTACAGAAAATGTAAATGGTGAGAATGCATTCATTGAAAGAAAGGTTTGTTTAGTTTGATCGTCAGGGGTTCATGGAAAATTTCTCTCTGAACGAGAGATTTCTGGTGACTGAGAATACCAAGTCATCATTCTGTTTATCTGCATTTTGTTTGGATTATGGACTACATTGAAAACACATTCATTTTTTTACCTGTTGCATTAAACCATACATTGTTTGCCTTACTTGTATTCAGTTTTGCTGCACTTCATTGGTATAATTGCATAGATGACCATCAGCTCATCATGATAGCAGTCAAAAGCCTAATCTTTCCTTTCCTTCCTTCCTCCCCTCCTCCTTTCCTCCCCCTTTTCTTTTTTTTCTACTTCTCCCTCCTCCCCCCCCCCCCCCCTCCCCCCCCCTTTTTTTTTTTTTCCCCCCCCCCCCCCCCCATTTTTTCTAATCCTCTTTGGAGCTGTTTTGGCATCCAGAGTCAGATTTTATTCTTATATATTGGACATAAAGCATGAAATGTTTCCAGTTTGTGAAGGAGAAAATCTGGCAGTGGAACAAAATAAAAAAATCCCTCATTGTATTACAGAAATCAAGAGTATGCTTTCTGGTCCATCAAGTAGAAACAGTTTTTGGTTTCAGCTCAGGATATACATGAGAATAAATTGTTATTTAAGAGCTTTTATTTAAAGAGAGAGAATTTAGATATGTTGTTGGCATCATAAAACGTAACATTTTATGGAAACAAAATGGAAANAGGAAGTTGTATATTAAAAAAAAAAATAAAAATCAGTAAGCACATGTATGTTCTTATGGGGATCAGTCCTGGACTGAAAAGCATATGCATCCAAATGTGATATTTCTCTGTGTAGTCCACATTTCTAAATAAGCATGCCATTGGATTGTCACAGAATCACAGAATGTTGGGGATTGGAAGGGAGCTAGAAGATCATCTAGTCCAACCCCCCTGCCAGAGCAGGATCACCTAGACTAAGTCACCCAGGAACAGATCATTTATTAAAATTCCACATGAGGAGGAATTTTTTCCCAGTGAGGGTGATGGAACACTGGAACAGGCTGCCCAGGGGGTTGTGGAGTCTCCCACTCTGGAGACACTCAAGACCCACGTGGACACATGCCTGTGTGATCTGGTCTAGGTGATCCTGCTCTGGCAGGGGGGTTGGAACTTTCAAGGTTCCTTCCAGCCCCGGACATTCTATGATTTTATGATGAGGGCATTTTTCTTAGAAATGGTGAATACAGTTGCAGGAGCTGTTATTAACCAAGAGAAAACCAACAAATGTAGTTTTATTGAAAACAAAATCAAGATCTAATTGACTTTTTTTTGGTGTTTAACAATGAAATTAGGAGAACTGTGCTTGTTTAATTTAAATGCATCTTGGACCCATCCTTTTCTGTTTCATGTAGCTCATGATGTATGTGAGCCCAACTGTAGAAGAAACTGTAGGAGAACTAGAATTACAGAGGAAACCAGCTGCTGAAATGCTTTCTAAAATCTCTGTAAATAATGGAAGAAAACTATTTCCTAAATATTAAAACCAGAAAATAATGTGTACATGTCTCTACCTTTTCACTATGTCTAAATCAGTGTTTTCTCTGTTGCACAGTTCTAACAGCTCTATATAATTAACCATGGAATAAAAGATTTAATTTCATTTAAAATTATCTGGCTTTTGAAGCAATGACATATTGATTTCTAATTCCATAGAGAATGGGTTTTAAGATGCATATGATAAATTTTTAATAAGTTATTCCTTACAGCTGTTTTAAACATGTATTTCTCAGAAACCCTCAACATCTTAATATTACTTTCCTTGTTTGCTTTGGCTATGTAGACTTCGAAGTATTCAAAATGGGAATTCTACCCAATTCACAGGCACCAGAGCAGAATTATTTCATTGAACTGAAATGAATATCCTTGTTGAACTTCATTAGAAGTTTCTATCATAGATGGCATATTATCTTCTATCCTGTCTTCAAAGCCTTTCTTCTCAATGCCTTTTTTTTTCTTCCAGTTGCTATTTATTTTTTTTTTCTGTTTAATAGTTGTGCTTTACCTCTCCTGTATTAGAAATCAGTAATCATTTTCCAAGCAATATCTTTTCTCTTAAAATATTTTGTATTCATTTAAATGACATCTCTGTACTTAGCTCAGTCTTTCTCATGCATTCCCTTTGGATTAAGATTCTCTTTTGAATAATGACTTTAGCTGATGGCCAGGAACTGTGGATATTTACTGCAGTTTGCAGACTCAATTACCTAATTGTAAAAGTGGTTGTTGATTTCTCAGTGTGCCTATTTATGCCTTGAGTCATTCATGAAATATAAATAAGGTATGTTGTAAATGACCTTACAGTAAGGAGACTGGATTGGGG
>VYZU01083802.1:29949-99352 GCA_013401355.1 Ceyx cyanopectus | reverse complement strand
ATCTCTGGAGACACTTAAGACCCGCCTGGATCTGTTCCTGAGTGACTTGGTCTAGGTGATCCTGCTCAGGCAGGGGGGTTGGACTAGATGATCTTCTAGGTCCCTTCCAGCCCCTAATTTCTGTGATTCTGTGATTCTGTGATTCTTCTGTGCCTTCTATATGTCACCTTCATTTCTATACAAGCTTTACTTCTTCTGTTGAGTTTTGTGTTTAGTCTGTCTTTGGTGCTATATTTAAAATTAATGTTCGTAATGTTGCTGGCATTAAATGTAAGTTCAAGCTGGTGAATGAAAGTATTTGCTCCCTCTGTATTTCAGAACATGTAAGAGAATTTGTTTAAAGTGTGCCTTGCAGCCCCACCCTCTTCCTCTTCAGAAGTAAGCCAGGATCCAAACTAGGTTATAGGTACCAAAGTGAAGGATGATGCTTGTCTTCCATCAAAGTTTTCTTTCATATAAAGGAATATAGTATTTACTCTTTTACCTTGCTCTGGACATTATAACATTGAAGGTAAATGTGACTTTCAACAGTACTATCTGTCTTTCTACATGATAACTGTTTGTTATCCTACTCAAAAATGTGTGGTGACTGGCCAGACAGCAAGCAAATGCCATTTCATACACCTGTATGCCAGATGTTTTACAGCTGTGCACATACTGTTGCTGCTGCACCTATAGTGAGTGCTGTGGAAAAACTGATTCAGGAAAAGTATGAATTTTTATCTTGGAATGGAATGAAATAACAGTGGAAGAGCTACCAGTCAAAGGAATTGCAGTCAAGAAGCAAATCCTTTGATGTCTTGTTTGGGGATATTGCTGATACTGAGAGTTAGGAAGATTTCCTCTGGCTTCTTCAGCTAAAATGCTTTCCGTGTTTAATGAAGTTAAGGTAGAAATTGCTGAAGTTTTATTTGGTAGCACAGAGGTGAACTGATTCTAGTAATGAACTGCATTGAGTGATATTTAACAAAGCTAGGTGGTGATTAGAAAAATTAAGAAGTCCTATTATTTTTCAAGGCAGATGGGTATTCTAGTGTTACAAATCTTTAAATTCTTATCATTATTGAATTTTTATTATTATTCTTCTTCCTGAAATTCACCTTTTTATTTCTTAGTCCTTAAAAGTATGGACAAAGAAAATGGTCCTGTCATCACAGTCACAGTCCGTTTTCTTTCCTTATGATTCCTTTACAAAACATCTTGCTGCATCAATTTGAAGCTTGCAGTATTTTGTAAGGAAATGGGTTGGTTTTGCTGTCATGTAATCTTTTTTTTTTTATTCAGCAATAAGATGCTACTTTATATGTCAAAACGGATGTTCCAGGAGCTGCTACGCTGCACATAGTATTTGTAGCTGACTCTCTGTGTAGTTGCAGCTGGATTCTGTGACATGTCTTTAAAGAGAGGAAGGAGGATATCACACACTGCTCTGGGAAGGAAGCCAAGGTATTAGACATGAAAGTGGGCAGGCATATGTGCCTTTATGGGGAGAAGGGGGAAAAGAGTGTGGTCCTTGAAGTGTGTATAGGAACATACATATTTTGATTTAATTCAAATTTTGAATTAGCATCTGTAGTCTAGTCACTGACCCAAAGCCTTTAAGGCTTTTGAAAATCTGCTTTCACAGTAAAGATTTCAGGAATTTGTTTGCTAGTGACCTCCCAATTTGGCAATGAAACGGTGTTTTCTGTTTTGTTTCTTAATGGGCTTCTCAGCCCACAGAGCATGGCTGAGAGCATATGGTGTGGAAAAGAGAATTTCAGCCACCACTATGATCTAACTCTGTTCTTTTCAAGGCCATTAAGTGTGAGTGGGAGGAGCTCCTCCCATCGCCCACTGTGCAGTGCAGCATGAAGACCTGTGATGGTGCATCATATCTATGACTATGTGTGCTTCCCAAGGTGCTGCAATGGTCATTAGCAGGGCACTGTGCCTGGATGGATACCCTTTGGCTCAATGACACGTTCACCTGAATATATAGCCAACTTCTGCTTCCAGAGATGCAGTATCTTTGGTTGCTACAGTGCTCTGCCACCTTCACTTGATGTTGAGCTGTGCCACATCAGCATGGGGCATAATTAACAAGGATGGGAGGACAGCAGCCCTGGACCCACATACAGCCTGGGGCAGGTCTTCCCTCTGCTCTGGAGAAATACTGGCCGTGGCACTGAGAAGTCAGCTCACACTCTTTGCCTGCTGAATGGATATTTCTGCTTTCACATCATGCTGTGGAGTTTATTTATTTCAAGTTTCAGGCATAATATGCTTCTAGTAGAGAGTTTCCACCCATGATTGTTTCCTGAGTTAGTAGATCTTCACTTTGGCAAGGATCTTCCATAATAAAACAGTGTCATCATCAGTTATTTGTTTCACATGACTGGTCTACAGAACACACAGGATTATTGAAAGCTATAAAATTTCTGTTAGCTGTTTTCCTACATTGTGATCAAAATGATCTCAGTAGTGCCTCAGTGGGTTTGATCATATAAATTTATTGCTGGTTACCCACAGCGAACCAACAAGCTGCAACTGTGCAGCTAGAGCTCAGATAAACTTATCTGCTTACACCCAGAGCAGTTGGAGGGGAAAAAACAGATATAAAATAAGTGATAGTTTTAGTAACAGTTGCTTTGGTTATAACTCTTTTGTAAGTTATTATTGGTAGGTATTATTTTCAATAACTTTCAGTCAACTTTAGCATCTTTAAATAAAAACTGAATCCTGTTTTTAACTCAAATAGCAAAGATGTTGACAATATTGCTTTATACTGAAGAGGTAAAAGAAATGTTACTGTGATAGAACACAGTATGCTACTAATAGGACCTGATAAAGTGTCATATTGTTAATTGATTTAATGAGTCTTTAGATACTATGATACTTGAAAGAAGGTTAAGTGGTTGCTTACAACAGAACGTAATGGACTGTATTTAAATGCATCACTTGATTCTCATTTTCTTGATATATCTACTTAGATGGTTTTCACTCCCTACTCTGAACAATCTCCTCTTGCTGTGAAGCATTTGAAGAGCATTAGCTCAAAGCACAGTGTTGCTTCCAGACCTTTACATCCTCTGGGGTTAGGTGTGAATGGGTGCTGTGCTGGGCACAGTCCTTGTCTCTAGCTGAGCAGAAACATGCCCATCTTGGCTGATGCTTCTGTGGCAGATAATGCTAAATGGTGCTTGTCTGAAAAGCACGATAGAAGTGCAAACAATAAGCTGAGAGCTTATGCTCACAAGGAAGAAAAACTTTGCAGGAAATACTGCATAAAAACAATGGCTTTTCAATAGCTAAACGTTTCCTACGTTTCCCTCACTCAGAATAGTGAGAATACCTACCTACCTGCAGACCTCCAGTCCTCAGTGGTGAATTTGTATTTCCAGGATAAATTAAGTCATTTAAATCAGATTTCAGAAACATTTATGCATTGTTCAGAATATGTATGTTTTGGCTACAGTAAGAAGCAAACTAGTAAGCATTCATGGGGATAAAATTCCTGTGCATATGCACACATTTATTTGGTTTGGCAAGTGAATTAATCATACTTCATAGTGGCTGCCTTCTTCAACATTAAGATATCTTTCATCCTTCCTCCTCCTTACTTCTTTCTTCCTCCACCCCTATATATTGTATGTGCTGGAGTAAATGACAGAAGTTGCATCAATATACCATATAATGTGTTTGAGGATTTTTGCATCTTTGCTGGAAAGCAAAACACTTTGAATGGTAAGAGAATTATTTCTCTGAAGAAATGTTGCATATTTATTTATGTATTTATTTGAACCCTCACAGTCTTTTCTAACCTTCACTTTCAGAAATATGACATGTTTTACACCCTTGTTCCTCAAAAGAAATCCAAGATGTTCTTTTCATTAAGAATAATCAGAAGACATCTGGGTTTCAACACTGGCATCCATTTTATCTTTCTGCTTTCTCTTTTCTTTTTTTTTTTTAGCTTCCCTGTTGTCTTTTTACAAAGCAGCAGCTGTTTCACATTGTGCCACATCCCATCCTTTCTAACAAGCAACTTAGACCATCCTTCCTCAGTATTTTGAGGGATGCAGAAATGTCTTGCCAGTATTTTGTTGCTACTTTCTCATAGTTCCATCATGAACTTGTAATATATCATCTATGTGGTGCTGCTCTGTGTTGTCATAGGACTAATTTAATTGATTTTCATTAACTATCCCGTAATTTAATTTTTGAAAGATAGATACAATTACAAACACAGCACAGGAAGAGCATAGGAAGAATGTCTGGCACAGCTATACAAATAGATGTATTACTTCAGATATTCCCCTGCTGGTGAATGGTATGTAATCTGTTAAGGATTATATGTAAGAAGGGGAAAGATACTCAGAGTGATTCCAAAGCTTACTGAGATGGTCAAAGCCATTTGGAGAGGAAAAAGTCTTAGAGACATCAAATCACACAAGTGCCTCCTAAGTGCAGTGGCTATTCTTTCCTCTCCCAGGTACTTAAAAACAAATTTAAAGTTATCCTAATGCCTCTCCTGTTCATTTCAGGAGAAAGAGCCAGCATGGCATTGCAGCCCATAAGCTGGCAGGACTAAGAGGTGGTGAAGGTTCTCCTCCCACCACTGAGGTTGAACAGCTCAAGCAGCTCTGCATTTTACCAGCTTTCTTGTAGGCCTTTCAACATGATTTCATGTACAGGTAAAAGAAAAAAATAAAAATTGTAGTATACAGGATAAATCCCAGATAACTGCAGTTATCTGCCTAGTGATTTCATGGGATGCCATTTTCTAGGGATATATTTGTAGAATATATAAGTTCAGTGTTAAGGAGATAAAGTAATCTTAATTTTAGGGCAGAATTAAAAGCTTCCTTGATATTGCCTGGTGTCTTCTCTAGAATTGATTCAGAACCAAATATGCACTGTAAAGAAGATTGGCATGACAAGTTGCTGCTAGCATTCTTTATGAGGAATTGCTGTATTCCACATGGAAAAGAAATTCCCAGAAGAGTGCTGGGGTTTTTTTTAATAGGTCTAAATTCTAGCTAGTGCTTCTACTTATCACTGCAGGTACATGGAACACTGCCTGGTGTGGGAGTCTTTCTACTTTATAAAGTACAAAGTTATGTTAATATTTTTTGACATTTGAGTAAGAAAAAAAATCTTAAATTTTCCCACATTCAAGACAACTGACTGCCCTTTGATTCTTTCCAGACACATGTTTAATATCAGCCACAAAGGTAATATAGTATGAGGTTTAGAGTTCTGACAGACATGTGTCTGCTAATGAAAATCATATTGCAAATGAAAATCACATAAATCTTACCAGCCCCTGCCTCTCTGAGGGATGGTGCTGCTCTGTGTGTAGGGATGTCTGATCTGCTGATGAATCAGCTCCACAGTGGAAATATTTTACTATATTTAGTGTTCTGTAGGTAAGCCTCTGTTATTTTCAGTTTGACTTACATCACTTCAAAGGGGAAAACCAAAGAAGTAGTTGTCCAGAAACTGAGAAGTGACTGACATTTGGACAGGAAGAGCTGGGGGAGAGGAATGGCAGGAGTGTGTCTTGTGTCTTGGACCAAACTCCACTGGTTTTGCTGATTAAGTTAATCCTAAATCTCATGCAGCCCCCTGTTGAAGTAGAGCTTGGCCAGACAGGCTGTGCCCCTCTTCACAGCAATTTGGGGACAGGTGCTTGAGCTCTGGAAACTAAATCTGTGCTGCCTTGGGGAGGAGCCTGGGCTCCTACACCCTGCCTGCCACGAGGTGGGATGATTGGTGTGAAGGGGCTGCCTCACTTCTGTGGTCTTCATTAGCAAAGAGACTGTAAACGTGAAATATCAGGATGAGACAGGCAAAGGTCAAAATCTAATGAGACAAAAAGAGTAATAAGGATGTCATAGAGTATCTCCTAGGTTGTGCCCTGGGTATGTCAGAATTTTCCCTACTAGCTCACTGTGTTTTTTGTTCTTTTGTTTGGTTTTGTTGGTTTGCTTTTCATTTATAGTAGCCTTAATGACAGGGAAATGGATCTGAGTGGAGTACCTGTTCAGATTCCCCTTGTATGGCATCCATCTGTAAATGCAATTAGAACAAACATCTGCTCCCAGAAATTACTTCCTGACCTGTGCTGGGTTTTTTTTCAGTGTTTGCCAGGCTTCTCATTGCCCTCCCCAGTAATCCCAGACCATCTACAAAAAAGTAAAGATCCTTATTCATGTGACATTGCAGCCACCTCAGCTGGCTTGTTGAAACTCAAAAGTTCTAACTGGAGGAGCAATGTCATACTATAAACAAGAAAGATATTTTTTTTTCAATGTGAAGATTATTGCATTTGCTAGGCATGCCTAACCCAGGCTATTTCTGCATTATAACCCAACTCTCACAACAATGAAAATTCAAGTAAACGTATCTTTTTCAGCTAAAATTTGCATTAGTTGGTAACTCGACAGTAATCTTGAAAAGCAGAAGAATTAGAGACCATAATACAGTCACACATTAATATGTAGGCTTCCTCTTCTGAGAACCAGGATACTGAATTTAGTTCTAAATAGAAGCTTGCACACTGTATGATGTGTGTAGTATTTTGTATAGGCTTGCAGACTGATTATGTGTGCTTAAGGTTAATTGCTGTTATCTGAACTGTGCTGTTATCCCTGAATCAATTTGGCAATACTTTCATGCTCTTTAGCATTCTGATAGTTTTGTTTCTCTCCATTTAATTAAAACTTCTTGGATCATTCTCAAGTTTCTTCACAGGAATTGTTTCAGGACTCTTTACATGTTAACATGTTTCTAATATTTGAAATACTGAGAAAGACAAGAATTTTTAAGTTGCCATGTTCATATAAAATTTGTATCTGTAATGTCTGAAGTCTTGTGAATTTCATAGACTCGTATTTATAACTGTGTCATGTCCCTGTGCTGTTAACACAGAATTTAGAGGTTATCTGAAGCTCTCTCCCTATTGCCTGGAAACCAGGTTTTCTTTGAAATATTTCTTTCATCTGTGAAGAGATGTTGCCAGGCATCTATATTAATACTGCCATAAAAGAAGGAAATACTTTCTCACATGTGATTAAAATGTGGAAGTCATTAACCCAGGAAAGCCATTGAGGCCAAGAACTTAACAAGACTTCTAAAAGGTTACAGCATTATAGCCATCAACAGCATGCAAGGTTGTAATTAATAGAAGTCATTTGGAGAAATTGCTACTCATAGTGTTCAGGGATTGGGTCACTGTCCTGCAGGCTCACACAGAATCACAGAATCACAGAATCACAGAAATTAGAGGCTGGAAGGGACCTAGAAGATCATCTAGTCCAACCCCCCTGCCTGAGCAGGATCATCTAGACCAAGTCACCCAGGAACAGATCCAGGCGGGTCTTAAGTGTCTCCAGAGAGACTCCACAACCCCCCTGGGCAGCCTGTTCCAGAGCTCTGGCACCCTCACTGAGAAGAAGTCTGTGAAGGTCTTTGTCTCTTTCATTATGTGTGGAAAAAAAAAGAAAAATATAAATTTCTTCATAAAATTCACAAAAAATCAACTGAAAAGTAGCTTTCACAGTCAGGAGTTAAGCAGTCTGACAAAGGAGAACCATAATGTGGAAGCAAAGATCAAGTAGAGTTTTCCCACCAATAAAGAGCAAGTAATTTTCAAACAAGAATAACTACAGGAATTCCAACAGCTGGAGGGGATGTTAATGGTGAGACTACAACTCCATGGTTGCATCCAAGGGTGAGTGTTCTTGATCAGCAGCAGCATCTCTTCAAGGAAGATGCCCAGGCAGGTGCTGGGGCACTGCAACTCTTCAGGAGAGGTCAGTGTCAGTGTTTCCTTTGTCAAAAATAAAAGTTCAGTAGAGACTGGCCTTGCTTGGATCAGGAGCCAGAGGGCTGTACCATGAGAGTAAATAAAGCTTATGGCTTTGTCTGCTAGTTTGTTCACTTTGGCATTAGGGAGGTTATATTTTATCTGAGTTTTGATTTCTGTATTATCATTTTATTTTAGTCTTTTTTATGATTTACTTTGTATGTGCACAAAAGAACTGTCTGTGTTGGTGGAACTTTTGCACAGTGTTTTACAGCTTGAGAAGTTCCCATGGATCTGTACTAGAAGTTTGTCAAAACACAAAAAAACAGTAGGCTTAACTTGTTTTATTTTGGAATATAGAAATTCATTATTACCTTCTATTTTTATTTTTTTTTTTGTCTTTTCATATGCTCCATTTGGGAGAAATATCTGTTTGGGGACTGGTTAGTTTTTCAGACTAAAAATAAAAGTGTGTTTGCAAATGTGGTTCATTTAAATTGGACTGTTTCACAACATTTTTGTTGCTTATACAAATATATAGTTATCCTTCATTATACTGCAGAAACTGTGGTTAGAAAAGTGACTTCCTGCAAATTCATACGAAGCAAAGTGTGAGAAACAGAGAAAGTTGTATTTCATTAAAAAATACTGATACAAAGGCTTCACTATGTAATAGAAAAATATGTTTTATGCGATGTAAATAATTAACATAGATATTTTTTGAGTTTTAATTATATGAGACTAAGATCAGGATCAGAATTACTAATTTCAAGTTCTGTTCTCCTGGCAGCACCTCAGCTCCTTTTGGCAATCCATTTAACCTTTTCTGCCTCCTATCTCACTCACCTTTTCAAACTGAGATCTTATTTCATTGATTTCCCATATGTACTTAATCTATTTAATTCATATTTGTAAGTACTTTGAAAATAATTTTATTTATGAATATAAAAATACTAATCTTTATTATATTTTGTAAGGAGACATGTTTGTATGATAAAGATTGTGCTGACTGCCAGTTAATAAAATGTTGTCTGTTCTGAAGACAGTAGTGCAGGACAAGTCAGTGGCTTTTGGCCCTATTCACTATTCCATTTTCCAGGAGAAGTGTGAGCTCCAGCACAGGTTATTCAAGGCTCACTTTTGTTAGCAGTCTTTTGGAGACTTCTTAAAATAGTGGATCAATAGGCTATAGGATGAAAGTTGCTGATCTAAGTAATATCCTTTGGTTTTTTATTTGCTTGCTTGTCAAAGGGCACCTTGGTCCATTCTGATGTGATTTTAGAGGACACACTGTATAGAATAATACATACTGCTAGAGGTCTGAAATAGATTTGTGACTGAGAAGATCTGATTTACAGAGACAGTTGAACAAACCATCATCCTCTATCCGGCCAAACTGGATCCATTGTGGATCTTCTGGGTTAGGAATAAATAGAAAGGAAAAGTTTTTGAATTCTTCAGTACAGATAAAACCTGGCATATTGAAACAGTTATTTACCTGAGGAGAGATGGGATGAAATTGCATATGGTTAGAAAGTAGCCACATCCAGAATTATCATCAAGCAAGGTGCTTTTTTGCAATTATCTACTTCCTAATTGCTTCAGAATGTCACAAAATAATGTGTGTTAAGGGCTACAAAGAGCAAATAGTTTAGATTGTTTATCCAAGCAACAAGTGACTTAAGAAAGTACACGGATAAATTTGAACTAAAGAGTTTAGAGATGCTCACAGGCCGAGGTTGCTACATGATGATGGTACAGTGACAGTGACTGATGCTATTGATGCCCACCACTGTTGATCATTCTTTGAAGACAAGACCCCAGGCTCTTGTTTCTGACATTTCCCATGATAACTGCAGACCAGAAAGTTGAACTGCACCCGTGAAGTGTGTATTGTAGGTTTTACTGTTTCCCAGTACTGAATACTAGCTGATGTCTACTGACATGTGATCAGCAAAGTATAGTCACATCCTCTTCCACCTTTTTCAGATGCTCTTGCTTCAGGTGTTTTCCAAAGTGCTTTACCTTTTGATATCATAAAATTCACCATGGGCATTTAATTTAAATCAAGTAATGCAACCAAGCTAGTTTGGACATTTATCAAATAACTAATTTTAGGGGGCCCTTTGCTACAATCAAGTAATGAGACCGAGCCAGTTTGGTCATTTAACAAATAGAAATAACTGATTTTAAGGGGCCCTTTGCTATCATTTCTTTATAGTCTTTAGAAGTGCTTCTTCCCATGTATATATGTGGTTTTTTTTTGTTTTATTCACCATAGTTATACAATCTTTGGGGATTTCTCCATATTGTAACTTGTCACTGAAATGATGCTTTGGATGCCCTTCCTAGCGTGGCTTACTGGGCAGGGTAGTTTGTTGCATGTTGAGAACACATCCTTGCTTCAGATGGAAGAGGAATGGCCCTTCTAGAGAAACAATTGGTACAGAATAAATGGGGTTCAGAGGAAATGATGAGTGCCTGGTCCCTGAGCAAATGCAAGGCAGTTGAGATGGATCCACCCAAGACATCCACAAAACCTGTTTTGCTTTCAGCAGAACTTGTGCTGCTGCAGCTTGGACACCTCTACCTCATCAGGAGACCTGAACACTGGACAAAGCAGGAGGATTCTGTACACACAAATATCAGATACTTAAGATATTCCTGATGCTGAAACAGCACAGGAGAGGAACACCTTTATCCTCTGGATTTATTCCCTCAGAGGCACGTTTCCAGCTCTGTGATATGTTGGACACTTGTCAAGAGTGGGAACAGCTCTGGGAGTCTCTGACATCAGGAGTGGGCTGGAAGGATTTCTTATGGCTGAGGAGGTGATTTTGTACGAGAGGCAGCAAGCAAGAATCCTCTGCCAGGGATTCTGTTGAAAACCCAAGGGAGAAAGGAAAATCAGGATGTAGGCCTTGGCCAAGGGAGCAATAAGTCCTGGAAATGGATGTGAGTGGGCTGGGATGGAGGGAAGTGTTTTGGAACAAGTCACCTGGAATTTGTAGCTGGTTTTTTTCTCTCCCCCTTTATCTCCTCCACAGTTGGTTGGTTTGAGGGGGTTTTTTGAGGGGGTTGTTTGATTTGTTGGGTGTGGGTTCTTTTTTAGGTTTGTAGCTTTCATTATTGTAGTATTTTGTTTATCAATTCACCTATCTAAGGCAGAAAACAGCTTTGAATATCCTGTGAAACTTGCTGTGTATGAAAAAATAGCACACTGGGCTAACACCATCTAACGTGCTGCCTTAGAGAGACAGAGGTGCATTTTATTTTTTTTTAGTTAAATTTGAAGTAATCCCATTGTGTTGTTATTGTGGGGACTGATTCCTTCTGCTTCAAGTACATTTATATAAATTCTGAGAGGCAGATGAGTTGAGACATGTCTGCTGAGAGGATCTGCAGTCATGTGCATCGCAAATGTTTTACTTAATCAGGGGAATTTTTCATTCTTTTACAGATTACATCTATGCTGAAATTTTTTATTTAGTAACTAGCAAAATATTGTTCCTGGGTCTTTGGTGCTTCAGCACGTCACTAACAGTAACATTTTGAGTCCCAGTGGTAGGAATTGCACTGACCCATTCACTGGGAACTTGGGCAACCAAGCATTGATAATTCCTCTTGTCCCCTGCTTCCTTTGCCATTATGCACCCACAGATCTTTTCCAAAGGTGTACTGGACAGATGTGTTGTGTGGGGTTTTTTTTTTTCCTTACGGGGCTCAGGAGATCACTTTCAGATTCAGACTGTTTCATAGAATGTGAGGGGTTGGAAGGGAGCTAGAAGATCATCTAGTCCAACCCCCCTGCCAGAGCAGGATCACCTAGACCAAGTCACCCAGGAACAGATCCAGGTGGGGCTGGAATGTCTCCAGATCAGGAGACTCCACAACCCCCCTGGGCAGCCCCTGCCAGCCTCTGGCACCCTCACTGGGAAAAAGTCTTTCCTTGTGTTTCCCCTCAACCTCTTGTGCTCCAACTGACTCCCATTGCAACCCCATTGTTTCCATTCAAGCTAGGGTCCCAGTAATCCCTCAGAGAACGTAACAGGGCACAGGCTGCCTCACCAGAGCACCAGGCAGCAAGATCAATTAGGATTGTACAATCAATATTCAGGACTTTTATAACTTCATTCAGATGCTAATAGCAGAAGAGCAATGTCCGTGCCTTTTGTTGTTGTAAATCCTTTCACAAAATCGAACAATTGCCAAGAATGTGGAAGCATTAAAGTAAGAGACAATTATAATAGAATAATTGATGCCAGATGGACTTCTGCACCTGATATCAGCACACCAGTGAAACAGAGCCATTTATTGCAGGGAATACTGCATCACGTGTCAGGGCAGCATCAGCTTCTTTTCAAACATTATTTTGATCATTTTGAAAGCTGCTAACATGTTGAGTTTCTTACTGTGATCTTCTTGTACATTGCAACAAGAGTTTTGTTAAAAATTTCCTAAGAAGGAAGTAAGACCTTCAGTCTCCCTATCTTCTCTATCATAATGTTTGGCAAATTTCATTAAAATTTGGAAGTAAACTGCTATTTAAACACTGATTAAAGATCATTGCTTAACTGACTTGAGAAATCCTTGTTATTTTCAGGCAATGAAAAATAATGAGATAATATTTTCTTAAGCATTATGTAACTATTAAAGTAGATTTTTAGAAATTATTGCCATTTCCAAGGCTGAATTTATTAGTTTTTTTTAAGTTGATGCTTTTCCAAGGAAGCACCAACTTGCCTTCAGTGTGTATCCAGTCTTCCTAATGTGAGAGTTTGAGGTTTCTTTCCCTTTTAGAGGTGGTAAAAGGTCACTTGAGCATCAGTTCAGTCTTTGCTCTGGTGTCATTCTCTTTCATATGTGGCATGGGTTGGGGGAGTTGCATATTTTGTTTGGGCTATTTAGTAGTGTTGTATTTCTTTTAATTAAGACAAGCAATACTGTTCTCTTAATTATTCTTTTCTGTCACTTTTGTGTAATTTTTTTTTTTCTGTCATTCAAAACTTGAGCTAGTTCTGAAGTGATAGAGCTTTGTATAACTGCAGAGTGGGGGAAATTTCCAGTTCTGTAGAACAATCTACAGGATGATCCTGGAGATACTTAGGATATGCTGCCTAATTTGTCTTTACTAGCCTTCCTCTTCAGTACCTTTGTCCAGTGTAGGACAGTCCAGTTGGAAGATGAAATAAGTGACCTCTCCATGGAAGAAAAGTTTGCACAGTTGCATTGTTGCAGGTATATTCCATTGCTAGTCTCATGACAAATTTTCAAGTATCAGTTCAAAATGGCGAGTACAGGGACCTTAAGGCATCCAGTAATAAGATCTGCACTCACTTCTCCAACCATGCAGCGGGGAGAGGTGACTCTCAATCTCTCTCCCCCACTCCAGGGATTGCAATTCCCCTGGTGCCAGCTTCCAGTGAGCTGCCAGCACCACAGATGTCAGTGGGAGTAATCTGACACTGGAGATCAAGAGTGCCTAAAGGCAGGCAAGGCTGGAGACCTGGAGGGATTGCTTCAAAAGAAGGGAGGAAAGCTATTCCTTGCAGCTTTTCGGGCACTGAGACTGACAGATGCCCTGCAGGGGGGCAAATTTCTGGTACTGGATCTGTCTTTCAGAGCTCTAACTCACACTAGGAAACACTATCCAAACCCTGAAGCGTAGCTCTTCGTGCCACGCCTCAGGATTCCAGCAAATTCTGGCACACTGAACATAATGCATGCAGCTTTATAGCACTGCTTACAAATCTCTTGAGTTTCCTCTTGCATTGTTTCTTGCTGAGGGAGCGTGGGATGTGCAATTCAGCCCATCGGATTTTATTGAGGAGTTATCCGCAATCGTGTGTGTGCTGGATTCTCTGGAGAGACAACATCTGTTTTCTTCAGTGTTTCGAGTTGGAAATGGAATTGTGGGCTGCCTTGGCTTCTTTAATTAACAAAAAGATACAATTAGGTAATGTGAGTTACTTGCACTTCTTGTCAGATGCAACCTTAACTCCACAAGCCACAGAATAGGGAGATATCCTCAATAAGCTGTTTAGCTGGGTTTTTTTTTGGTGTCTTCTACTTGTCTGTTGTCCCTACATTGTTTAAGTACAGATTCTAGATTTAGAAACCATGCTATGCCTGCAAAACAGATACATCTTGTCTTATAGGTGAAAAAGACACTAAACATGAGTTAGGTGTAGTCCTCAGCACCATCTGGTTTGCAAATCATGCTGTTGTGCTAACTCAGTTAAGGTGATCTCAAGCCTATTAGAATTTTTCATGTAGATAAATGTAAAAATATATATAATATATATATAATGTATGGATACACACTTGAAGTAAAATTCAGGATATGTCAACCACTGATAGGCATTTGCGTAATAAAAAAAGAAGCTAAGCAGCATAGTTCTCTTGGGACCATAACAAACCTGGCTATCAGAGCCTTAATGCTTGGCTGTGTGACTGTTGCATTCACCTTATGGCCAACTAAAATTACAAGTCAATTCATAAGTGTAATTTAAATGAAACTCCTGTGAAACTCAACTTCATCACTCTCCCAGTGACAGTTGCTGTGTTCTTTCAGAGGGTATGGGACAGAACTTTCATATAGCTTCCTTAAAAATAACTAGCATCCTCTTTTTATAAGGAAGCTCCTTATGGATTTTTTGTTTAGTCATGTAAGTAAACTTCAGGAAGATCATAAATGCCTACTGTAAATAACTGTAGCCTTCAGGCTTTCTTAACTAAAATTGTATTTTATCTTTCACCAGTTGTGCATTTTCAGGAGCATAAATTATACTCAGGATAGCTAACTAAGACTTGCTGCATTTGCCTCCTAAATGTAGAGTGCCTAGTAATAAATAGGCAATATATTTTTCACATCATCTTTCTGCAGTTGATTGCTCTCATGGCTGTATAGACAGTTGCACAGCAATGAAAATGGTGGGTTCCAGAGAGTTCCTACAACAGCAGTTTCTATTAATCCCTAAATTATATATTTTGGGCAGCAGCTAGATTAATTCTTTTTTCTTCCCCTGCATAAAGCTTTCACATGAATTGCAGTAAGTCTTAAGGTGCAAAATGTATGCCTTATATATTCCTTCTCCCAGGGGAAGCAGGATAGTAAAGGTTTTGGTTAAATTAAGTACTGATTATTTCAGCCACCTAAATTCAGTTTGTGGTCTGAAGTGGATCATTATTCACTGCCTCTTACCCTGCCCTTTTCTCACAGCCATGCTGTGGGATGTTGGATAGCTATCATTCTATAGCCCAAGTGTGTTCTATTGAGTGCAGGGTTGTGCTGATCTCTGTGCCATATATAAAGGGTACGTGGTGTATGAGACACCTTGCAAGCTGCTGTGTGATTGTAAATTTCTCTGCATATTTTTATGCTGTATGTACCTGCTAATGACCAAAGTGATTTATGTTTTAGGCATATTTTCTCTTTCATTGCTCATTCTCACTTTTTTCCAAGTTTTAGAAATTCAGTATTTCTTATATATTTTTTTTTAGTAAGTAGGTATCTTAGAAAGCCTTGGAGAGGTGGAGGTTGTCTGCCAGCCCCTGTCCAGATACGGAGTGTGCTGTAGCTATGGGGGCCAGTTAGCATCCCCCACTCCATGCACAAACATCTAGGCTCTGGTTACTTAGGGCAGGGAGAGGGATGCTTCTGGGTCATGCCTGCTGGGGTTAAGGCCAGCTTGTGAGTTCACTTTTTAATGCCTTCATTCTGCATTGTGAAAAACAGTGAGAGGGAAGAGGATCATTCTGACCCACAGTTATGTGGGAAGCTGGTCAGCTGAAGGCTCAATTCAGTCTCACAACTAACTGAGCCCTCTTTTCTCTTTTGCCTTTTTAGCTGCAGGAAAGAAATGGAGGGGGAATAATGGGTAGTAATCTCCTCAGCCAGCCAGCCATCTCCTCCTATTGACCTTGAAGCAATAAAAAAGAGCTAGATTCTGATGCATGTTACCTCTGTGTGTGTGGATAATGAGAGCAGAGAGAAGTGATGGTAAATCTGCATGGCTTCACCTGGACCATGGGGAAAATGACAGGATGTGTTTTATTTTTGCTCTGTAATTCACATAGCTATTTGTCCCAGTCGGTTTCTTCTGTGGGTTATTTTGCCTTGTGCTTCATCCTATGGAGCAGTAATTTGAATTCAGATGATGTAATTCCCTTTTGTTGACTTAAATTTTCAATGAGGGAATAGTTGTATCCCCTGACCTGGCAAGAAACTGGTTTGATATTCACATTTTATAGATGTAATCAATTTCCATTCGTTAATACTGTGGAGTTACACCAGTATAGAAGGGGACCTATGAAAAATAACAGATCCAAAACACACACGTAGAACTTTAACATTTCTTTAAAAACAAAACAAAATATTTAAAACTCCACTAAATGGATTCTTATTTTTATTGTATAGGGAAAATGAAGACTGGCCAAGCTTGTAGATATGTGGGGGTGGGAGGGAAGCAACCTGGAATTCGGGAGTTGACTTTTGGATTTAGAACTGCCATTACTTGGAGCAGCCAGAAAGTTGTCCTTGGCAAGTCATTCATTTCCCTCCCAGTGAGGTGTAATTCATTAAGGCAGTTTCTTGTCAAGCATTAACTGAGAAATGGAGATGAATCTGAGACAGAAAATAATTCAGGAACCCTAATGATGTGGTAGTCCAGCTGGTGTGGCCAACAGATAAAGTATAGACAAGGTGTTTTAGTACTTAGCTAAGATGCAAAGGCAATGGCAGCAAATAAAATGATGTCATTTTGGTCAATGCAAACTGACAGTTTTGTCTTTTAATCCTACTGTGTGCAATAACAAAAGGTCAGGAAGGACTATATTTAAAAGCAGGGGAAATGTCCCAAGTCCAACTAGAATAGCTCGGTGCATTGTTTTTTCTCAGAGCTAGTTCTCAAGTGAGATGGTGGCTGCTCCCCAAGTTCCTTTCCACCTTCCCAACATGGGACTAACCTCTGAAGTGGCAGCAGAGCTCTCTGGTGTAAATGGGGCTGTGGTAGAGTGATCTTTCTGGTTGCTTTATTCCCCACATGGAAACACTACAAGAGCATTTGAATGTGCAGTGAAGCAGATTGACATGGAGAAATACAGCTTGCTCGGGCCTGAGGGGTGCCTGTAAATCTGGCCTTCTGGAGGAGCTAGGATGGTGGTCAAGTATTTTTTTCTCTTTTGAAGCCAATTAGCCTGTCAGAGCTTGCCTTTGGCCAGAAGAAAGAAGACCATAGCTGAGCTGTGCTCCTAGGGGAGGGAGGGAGGAGGGAGGGAGGAAGCCTCCTGGCCCTGTGGTCTGTGCTGGGAGGTGATGGCTGCCCATGGCATGCTCTGGCTGCTCCTCTTGCAGCCAGTGGCCTGGTAGTGATCTGGTCATGCAATAAACAGATTTAATTCATCAGCTGACCAACCCTGGCCACAAAAAAACCCCATTGCTTTTCATCAGTTCAGTGTGTTGAATGTGGTTAATTGCAGTAAGATGAATGCCAGAGTGGGGAATCATCCCAGGGACTCAGAGGCAAAATTACTCATTTCAGTAATGGGTTTCATCTCCCACCATGACTGTGTACCCTAATCTCACCCTTTCCTTAGGTTATTGTGTTTGGAATGTTTCTGGTACTCAAGACACTGTACTCTTTTTTTTTTGTACATTTTTACATGTTTGAAGGTCAGATGAACTACCAACTTTAATTAGCTGTGCTGACTTGCCCCAGCTAAAATTCTGTCCCTCGAAATCTAGCATCTGTTAATTAAGTTTTAATGCTTAAAGGCTCTTAGCCAACAAACAGTCAAGCTGAGTTGATCTCAGGGTTTGTTTCCAGAGATTGTAAGGTTTTTCATCTCTTTGGGTATTGGTATAGGGCCTAATATAGCAGGGCCATCCTTCACCTCTGATGTTAAGGTATCAAAAGGGTTTATGGAGTTCTTAAGTCCAAATACTATTTGTAGAGTGCCTTGAATTAGTGGAAATACGGTGAGATATTCTGTCATCTCAGGATGATTTAAGGTGTGAATCCAGTGTTGAGTTGATCCAGGCTGGTCCTGCCTGAAAACTGCCCCACAGTCACAGCCTTCACCCTGTGCCAGTGCTGGCATTGAGGACAGGAAAAACCCAAAGTGGCTTAAATTACCATGGACAAGCACCTCAAGATTTCCACGTCAGCCAAGTCTCTTTAATTGCTGCTAAAATGCCAGTTGTAAATGGTACTATAAGTAGCATGAGCAGAGCTCTAGTTAACTATGTTATTTAAGTTCATGAAACTATTTGCACATTTAAAAGTATGCATATGCTGGTGTCTTATGCTAGATCAGGATCTTAATTATGCATAGTTTGAGATAATTGGGTTGCTTTAGCTTCCTATCTCATCTGATAATTCTAACTACTAAATTAGGATTCAGAAGTAATCCATGTGTGTTTAGCTGAACTATTGAAACTTGTTCCTTACATTAAGTAATCAGTCATGAAAGTGTTGTAATTAATTCTGCTCCTATAGTCTAGTTTTCTGTGGGAGAGGTCTGAGTTCAACACATTCGTATCACCAGGTGAATTCAGGCAATTATGTCTTTGCCCTTTTGCTGTGTGATTTTTCCCAGTAGATATATACGTTATGGATAAAGATTCTGAGGAACAAGTCCCAGAGTGTCTTCATTTTTCAAGGACTTTTTTTCTTAGATTGCTGTTCTAGCCTGTATTTTGTGGATTTTATTTCCTGTCTTTCAGAAGTGTTCACTTAAAAATGAATCAAAAAACCAAGTTTGACATTTTTAACACTAAGAAAAAATGTGGTGAAGTTCACACCTCTGTGGTTGAGTCCATGATGAATAATCCAGCCTTTCTCTTAATCTAAGGTTTACATGGGTGGAGTGATGATCTGACAGGCACAGGAGTATAACATCTTTTATTGTTCCCACAGATGAGCACCATGCCAGGACTGCCCACGAGGCCATGCTTCTATGACATTGACCTCGACCCCATCACAGAGCAAGTGCAAGGATTGTTTTGAGAGTGGTGTCCAGATTCAGGTTGGTCATCAGCCTTTATTTTCCTGTTCCAGCTTGGAGAAGGATATTTGTCTCTAGTACATGCATGAAAAAAGGTTGTCAAGAAGTTTATCTGGGTTTCACTGAAGACTTCTCTCAATATGGGAGGACTTAGGGAGATATTTTGTAATGTGCACGTTGGACTGAGGTGTCTCATTTGCTGAATGGTGGCTCTGACCTTTCTGGTGTCGTGTGATGGTGCCTTTTGGATTTCCTGGCTCTGTCAGTTTGGTGTGAGGAGGAGCTGTCAGCAGTTGTACCCCTCTTGGTTATGGAAAAAGTCAGTCTGAAGAAATCATGTCATGTCACTTGCCTCAAAAGACACCATCTAGTTCATCTTTGATGATGCTCTTGTGTGGCTGTGTGTTTCTCTCATTACGTAGACACCAGGGGAAATGTTTTTCAGCTTGTTGAGCTTTGCATTGTTTTTTCATGTGCTTTTGTTTTTTGGTTGTTTTGTTGTTTGGTTGGTTTGGGGTTTTTTTTCTGACTGCTGGCATCTCTCTCAAATGGTAATAAGCATTTCAGGAACACAGATCTTGTTCTCTTATCCTATTTGTTTTTCATGTTGGATTCTCTCCCTTTTCCTTGAAGTTTGCAGTTCCCCAGCCACCTCCACCCCTTCTCTAGGCATTTAATCTTGGTGTCCTGCTTTCATTTTGTGTAGCAGATGTTCCTCACTTTAAAATCCAAGTTTTCCTCAAAATATTCCATGCTACTCCATTTTAACCTTGTAACATCATAAGGGGAGTAAGAGAGGGTGTAACCCTGACTGAAGCAAACCATGTGTGTCTGTGCTGGGACTCTCCTCTCATCATTTAACTCTCTCCCTTCAGCCAGTAAATCAGCCTGGAGAGTACACTGCTTACTTTTGCACAGAACATGTTGTTGTTGAGCTAATGGGACTGTGATGGGACCCCAGCTTTGAGGTGGATGTGGGACATAGCTTCATGCATACTTATTGAGTAATCATGTGTCAGTCATGTAATTACTTCTGAATAATTTGAAATATCTGTAGAATCCTAATGTAAAAGTCTTTATGCAGATTCACATACTCTGCTTAATTGGGTGTCTTACACCAATCCAGCCAAGCCATGGATTGGTGAGTTTTGAGGCCCAGCAATAATTAAGCAGATGTTACACTCCATTCCAAATGCAGAATTCTGCCATTCAAAGTTGTGCATGAAATGGAAACCTCAAACTCGGCTTTTAGTCAGTGATAGTGTTTTGTCAAATGTAAAAAGAAATGCTAACAAAGTCATAAAAACATAAAATAGGTAGGCAACTGCTAATAAATTAATTCAGTATTATTTTTTGCTTTCAATTATTCACTGATGTGAACCCACACTGTAGCTGATACTACACAGTGAGGTATTTGGGGGTTTGTTTCTATGATGGCAGATTGAGGGGTTGTTTGGGAGTTTCTTTTCCACTTGGTTTGAATTCTTAGGTTTATACTTTACAGTGTAAAATTTCTAGTAATATGATATTGTGCCAACTCATTAAGACTGATTCAAATCTTTAAGATCTGGTAATTGAAGAATATTTAGGGATTTGTGGAAGAGCTGCAGATGTTTCATGATAAACATGCATGCAGAGCTGTGAACAGTTGTGGTGGTGTGCACTTTATATCCTCTGCACTGCAAAGCTTCATGACTCTTGTGAAAGAGATACAGGAGAAAGTTCTTGTTGCTAGGGGTCCTGTGAGGGGCTCTGACTGAGCTGAAACATTGGATGTCATCAGTCTCTCTGATTTTTCTCCACCATTTCAATTCATTAATAAAACAGGAGATGGTTTCACCAAAAATTGCAGACCACCAGTCATTAGAATATACTCATAGTCATAGAATATATATACTCATAGAATATATATGTACTCATAGAATACTCATGCAAGCAAAAACTTTGTCCAGAAGCTTAGANGTATAGAAACATTTCTCTTTATTATGGTTAAGGGAAAAATATTTAATTTCACTAAAAACATTTTTAGGTTGTGATGCTTCTCTTTTTTATTCTTTTTTATATTTTTTTTTCTTTAAAGAAAGTAAAGATGTCTTGTTCCAGAGTGTAAATTATTTATCTTTCTTATTTCAGAAGCCTGGAAATTAAGATCTGCAACTTTCCTGTTTCCTGCAAGGAGGAGACAAAAATGAACTGAAATACTCCTGTTATGTGTCTCTGGAGGAATGTCAAGATAGACCAAAGAGCAAAAGTTTACTCTTTCTTCAAACTAGTTTTTATGATGAAATGTAGCTGTAAGGTTTAAAACAACACGGGGTTGGGGGGGGGAGGAGAACAACACACAAAAAACTAAAAAAAAAAGGAAAAAAAGGCAGGCTACAGTTTCTCTTGCTGTAGCACAGGAAACTCTTCTGGGGCTTATGCTTATTTGTGGTTAAAACAACACTGAAAAAGAGATACGTTTTTCACCTTAGATTTTTTTTTTACTTCTCTTAAAGGAGTTTACTGAACAATTTACTTTATCTTGGCCATCTAAAAGCTTGCATAAACATGATTATACTGTGTGATCGAGCCTGTTTCTCTCTGAAAAATATCCTTTTGCTCCTGGCATTCAGGAGCTGAAACTACACACAGACTAACTGCACATTTTTGAGTTATCATCAAGCGTCGCCCTGGATGCATTTGGGCAACAGCCAAGCTTCAAGCAAGGAAGATACTAAGCAGAGAAAGAACAGAGCATGTATTTTGTAAAAGGTTTTTCATATATAATTTGTTTCCTTGCTGGGCAAAGATCTTTTGAAACACTTAAGCCAGAGCTGTGTCCTGTTTACCCAAAGCGTCCGTTACAGGCTATTCAGCTGATGAGGGGCCTGTTGTAGTGAAGCTGGGTGTTCAGAGCAGGCACTGCTGCTGAATCCTTGCTTTGCTGCTGTTCATGGCTAATGAAGACTCCTGCTGTGCTGGCTCCCAACCTAGAGCTTTTCTTGTCCTGTCCCTGCCAGTCCCAACGCCAGGAACAATAGAGGAACGTCCATCAAGCAAGGATGCGACAGGGCAGAGATTTGTTCTGCTTTGTTTTGAGGTTTTAACCACCAGCCTTGAAAAACTGGAGTGTGTTTCTGTTTGGAGGGGTATTCACACAAGTTAAATCCTAAACTGTGTGCTTTCATTTACTTTATAGTGACTTTCTTGTCCAGTTTTTTTTGGTAAATCTGCAGCAGAACAAGCCTTAGGCACAGGATACTGCATTTAGCTTTTCAAGCTGCTGCTGCTCCTCAGGAAACTCACTGACCGACCGTTGGTTCCTTCAATAACAAAAAATGCAACAGAACAATAGATTGAATCAACACAATAGGCCATTGTTGGTTTTTTTAGGTAAAAAGCAGTGAAATACTGATGAGAGAGTTTATTTTCCTGGTGACGTTTCCATCCTGTCGCTTCGCTCTGCTTACGCACGTCTGTATGTTATGGGCTTCTGCACTGCAGTTTTGGTTCCCTTCTACACAGCCACATTTGGAGACTTAATTATCTCAGCAACTGTGTTGTAATTGAGCGGTTTGTTTTGGTTCTTAAAATCATGCTTTGTTATTTATAAGCTTCAAAACTATAATTATGGACAGAAGAGCAAACTGGGGACAATTAAAATAATTATCTGTGCCTTCCCTGGAGTAGCACAGAAATGTCTGTTGACTCCATTTCAGAACTTGCTTTTCATATCATGCTCCCCCAGCACCGTGGGTTTTGCTGTGACAATAAATTTAAACATAAGAAATAGAGCTATTTGATATTTTTGCCTGATTAGACAACAGAGTTTGTATCTGCCTAGACTTTAATTCTTTAGTTATACTGGGGCAGGACAAATATTATCAGTAGAAGGTAAGATTCAAGTGTCGTTCTCACAGCGACTGAAGAGAAAGATTTTTGATATTTTCTATTAAATTGTGCTCTGAAATACCATGCTATTCTTACATATAATAGGGTTGAATGTCTTGCACACATTGAGCTCTCTAGCCTAGAAATAGCCAAAGACTTTTGGAAGAAAATAAGTGTACTTTCCAGCTATAGTTTTCCTAGTAGCATTCTTACAAGAAAAAATAAATAAGGTTTTCATAGAATGATTTGGAAAACATAGAATGTTTTCCCTCCATCTTGTCCAGATAAATTCAGAAAACCCTAACTATGCCTTATTACTCATTGTGGTTCCCCCACATCTGTGTTGTTTTATAAGTAGTAATTAACTGCTGCTTGATATCCACACACCTTCTAGTCTCCACATTGTCCCTGTAGGCTGCACATGCTGGGACTGTTCATGTGACCCATCAGTCTCTCCCTGAAAAATCATTCCAATTAAATTAGAGTCGACAAACATCTTGTAATTTTTCTACTGTTACATGCACATGGTTTGTTTCATTGTTCTGGTAGCTTCAACAATTCAAGGAAAGCTGTAATGACCCTCTCTCCTTTTGTCATGGCTTTTCTCCCACCCCATCTAGTTTACTATCTGCAAAAATCTCTTCAGCTATTACATTTTGGTCCTTCATTTTACATTTTAGTAGAAGCTTTGTTAATAATAATCCACAGTGGCGTGCAGGTTCTTTCGTGCTGCAGAGGGATTAAGCTACTGGCCATCAGCTGAGTTGCTGGTGAAACTACCACAGCATGTTCCTTGGGGGCCACCCTAGTTGCCAGGCCTTCATCAAGAAGGGTTAAAATAACAAACAGCTTTATAAGGTGTTAGTGGTAGTCGTGTCACTCGTGGTTACAGGGATGGGACTGCAGATGGGGGCTCCTGCGTTTGCACGAGTCTGAACCATTTTGTCTGAACAGTTGTTCTGAACAGTTTTGTCACGTAGCTGTTTTGTCACAGCTTTATAAGGCAGCTTGCCACACTTACCCTACGTTTGCTCTAGCGTGTGAAGAGCTGTTCAGCTGTTTAGTATCAGATGATCTGCTTTTCGTAGTGACTGAATATTTTGTTATTGCTACTGCTGAACTACTTCTAGAATGACATTGAAATACTTCAGACTACATGAAACAGGTTTCTTTGGTGGTAGTTTAAAATTCAAAATCCCAGTGCCATGAACATGAAAATAAAGTGTATGTTTGTATGGATGTTCAGTTTGCACAAGTGGTGACTGTCTCAAGTCTGAATTCATTAATAAAGTACAACCAGTATTTACTATTGTTCTCTCTACCATCTCATCTATTTAAATAGTGATGCCTTTTTTTTTTTCTTAATGTATTCAGTATAAGCCATTTAACCCTGTCACGCCCCTGTCTCAAGCTAAACAGAACTACACTAATGAAGGAGGGGAGCTCAGCTACATCCTAGTCAAGTACCAGATGTGAACAAGGCTTGGGGGTCTTTTCCAGGTCTCAGGAAGCCACAAACACATTTGGTCCCTGGCACAAAGGGCCAGGCAGCAGAGGGTTGTCCACAGGTTCTTCTCCATCTGTCCTGTACTTCTGAATTTGGCTTTTGTTTGGGGAGGACACTCGAGGCTAATATCCTGTCCTGGTCCCAAAATATCTAGCTGTTGTATTTGGTCCTTTGCATGAAAGAGTGGATCAGATGCACGGGTCAGCTGGACACACAGGTTAGGAGCCCCTGCTTGAAATGGAAACACTGAAAGCCCCTTCAGGCATTTGTCCTGAGAACAGGACTGTTGCTCTATACATGGTACCCTGCACTGCAGGTTTAAGGCCAGATTATTTATGTAACATAAGCTTAATTCAAATATTTCCACAGAGTAGTTATTTCCCTGCTCCATGTACTTGAGTGTAATATATTGCATATACACAAACATATGTTTCTGTGACTGTAGGTTTCGTGTAAAATCTTCAATATTTGCCTCTCAAGTAAACTTTTTTAAGTGAAACCTTTAAGTAATGATTGGGAAGAGCAAGGCTGTTACACACCAGCAGATGCTCAACTGGGCAAGATCCTGAAGAATCTTTGGAAGTCAGCTCTGCATTGGGTGATCTCCAGGTCCCTTCCAAGATGAGCTGTTCTGCTTGCCTATGGACTGATGCTTGTAGAAATAGCAGTGAGGAAGCACAGAGCTGAAATACACACACACCATAGGGACTGTAAAAACTTTCCTACGTAAAACACTAATAAAAAAGACCATAGATCCAATACATGTCATGCACACTTGTTTTGCAATATGCTAAATCAAGGTTTAAATTACAACATTTTAAAAGCTGTTTTCCAAGGGACAATTCCCATCTTGTTATTGCAACTCAATTACCATCACTATCAGATGGTCAGAGTTAGATTACTAGTGCCAAAAAAAGACTTCCAACTTTTCAAGACACAGCCGGTTAGTAGCCCATACAGCACAGCACCTGCATGTTCTCATCATATGCACAGTTTATTCTCCTGAAAAATTTAATTACAGCTGTATTTGTACCAAACCTATTACATGTGTGACGTTACTGTACCATTATATGAATGTTATGATGTTTCCTTACAGATTATTTTTTTCCAAAATTCTCAAGGAGAACGCCCAAGAGGGGAGAATCACAGATTCACAGAATCACAGAATGTTAGGGAAGGGACCTAGAAGATCATCTAGTCCAACCCCCCTGCCTGAGCAGGGGCACCTAGACCAAGTCACCCAGGAACGCATCCAGGTAAGTCTTGAGTGTCTCCAGAGCAGGAGACTCCACAACCTCCCTGGGCAGCCCCTGCCAGGCTCTGTCACACTCACTGTGAAAAAGTTTTTCCTTGTATTTTAGGTTAAACCTCTTGTGCTCCAACTGACTCCCATTGCCTCTTGTCCTGTCACTGGATGACACTGAGCAGAGTCTGGCTTCATCCTCTCTACACTCACCTTTAACATAGTGATAGACATGGATGAGCTCCCCCCTCAGTCTCCTCCAGGCTAAAGAGCCCCAGCTCTCTCAGCCTCTCCTCAGCAGGGAGATGCTCCACTCCTTTCATCATCTTGGTGCCCTGCACTGGACTCTCTCCAGTAAATCTCTGTCTTTCCTGAACTGGGGTGCCCAGCACTGGACACAGTATTCCAGGTGGGGTCTCACCAGTGCAGAGTAGAGGGGGAGGAGAACCTCCCTTGCCCTGCTGGCCACACTTCTCCTAATGCATCCCAGGATCCATTGGCCCTTCTAACTGCAGGGTGCATTGTTGGCTCATGGCCATAACCTCTTCTCCACCAGGACCCCCAGGTCTCTTTCTCCAGAGCTGCTCTCTAGTACATCAGCCCCCAGCCTGTACTGATACATGGAGTTGTTCTTCCCCAGATGCAGCACCTTACACTTGCTCTTGTTAAATTTCATTCAATTTCTCTCTGCCCATCTCTCCAGCCTGTGCAGGTGTCTCTGGATGGCAGCACAGCCTGCTGCTGTGTCAGCCACTCCTCCCAGTTTGGTGTCAGCAGCAAACTTGCTGAGGGTCACTCTGTCCCCTTGTCCAGGTCATGGATGAATATATTGAATACTATTGGACCCAGCACTGACCCTTGTGGGACTCCACTAGTCACAGGCCTCCAACCAGACTCTGCTCCACTTCCCAATCCACCTTGCTGTACCATCACTCAATCCACACTTCTCAAGCTTGGCTGTGAGGATCCCATGGGAGACAATATCAAAAGCCTTGCTGAAGTCAAGAAATACCACAGCCACTGCCCTCCCCTCATCTATCCAACTACTTGTGTCATCATAAAAGGCTATCAGATTAGTCAAGCCTTACTTCCCCTTACAGAGTCCATGCTGACTACTTGTGATAAGCCTCCTTTCTTCCACATGATTAGAAATGGCAGCAACAACAAGCCATTCCATCACCTTTCCAGGGATGGAGCTGAGGCTCCTCCCATAGAAGGCCCTAGACATAACCTGCCTGGATTGCAAACACAGTGCTGTTATTTCAGTATCACCTGCAGCCATTCAGTAAGTCAGTGGTGCCTGGTCACCAACCTGGGCTAAACATTGCCAAGGGCTTGCAAGCTCGGAGAGGACAGCAAGGAAGGAGGAAGAAAACTGCAATTCACTCACAGTCATGTGCTTTTCCTCTGAAGTCTTTATCCTGCTGCCAACTCCCTTGGCATTCAGAGGTATCTGTATTTAATCCCTGGTTTATTCGGTATGCAAAATAGCTCTCCTTGAGAGTCTCACAGTTTAATCTCCTTTGGATAATTGCTACCGACTAGACCAATAGGCAAAGGTCAAGTCATTGGTTATTCAAAGCAGGATTTCCCCAGATTCCCAAAAAACCTTCTACTTGATCTTTGACTTGTTGGCTGCAGCATGTGGTTGTTTTTGCAACTGGCAGCGTCTGCCAGGTGGGTCTATACGGATGTGTGCAGCCCACTATCACACACACACACTTTACATGTAGCAGTGTGAACTGCAAATAGCCATCTCACTCAAACTGGTGATGTATGATTGCACAGATCACCTCTAAAGTCTAATGGTAAGTAAAATTTATATCCCAATTATGTTATATAACATTTATAATGTTATATAATTGGGATTATATTATTATTATTATATAATATAATATTATTTATAATGTCATATAACATATTTGCAAGATATAAAATTATTGGCATATATAAAATTATTCTAATTTATTAAGAAGGGAATGGAGCTTGTTAGCNCAAATAGCCATCTCACTCAAACTGGTGATGTATGATTGCACAGATCACCTCTAAAGTCTAATGGTAAGTAAAATTTATATCCCAATTATGTTATATAACATTTATAATGTTATATAATTGGGATTATATTATTATTATTATATAATATAATATTATTTATAATGTCATATAACATATTTGCAAGATATAAAATTATTGGCATATATAAAATTATTCTAATTTATTAAGAAGGGAATGAAGCTTGTTAGCTTTATTTTTTGTCATCTTAAGAAAACTGATTTTATGTGACCATGATATTTTTCCATGTTCGTCCATCCCCCAGTATTGAACCTGTCCCTAAACAGTAAATTAGACAAACAAACAAATTACTATAGATTTCATGAAAGCAGAGAGCCAGTGGGAGAGGAAGGAATGAAACAGAGACAGCAGAGAGAGAAAAGATCCGTTCCATGGTGACATAACATTTATAAGGAAAAAAATCTCTTCCCAATTCTACTTCTCACTGGGATACACTTTCATTACATGGAATATTTTAATTATTACATCTTTCTGCTTGTAATTCAATTTTTATATTTTAGAGCCAAGAATCTTACTGACTTAACTTTCTGAGTCAGTTGCAAAACAGAATAATTCTTATAAAATCCTCAATTGCTACAATCCCACATGTAGGGCCTTTACTCAGACCCAAAAATGGGTCACAATCAATGAGTAGGAGATAAACCAGCTGCCTCCTATTGCATCTCACTGACAGAAAATGATTAAAACAGGGCAAACTGTCTTCACTGATCATTTTTCAACCTGTACAGACTAAGCAACTGCAAAATTTTAGTTCAGTGGCGAGACTTAAGCTCAGGAGATCAACATTGCTCTAATACTTAAATCCCATCAACTTTTTTTTTTTTCTTTTGAGAAGCTGGATGCAATGAAATGTGAAGTTCTTCATCAAAGTTTAAACAACATACAGAATAAGTCTCAGTTTCCAGCCCTTCATTAGCCATACTGGCAGGAGAAACTGACAACTTCTCTACCAAGACCTTGGAAAGACACTAAGAAAATATGGTTTCATGGAACAATAATAAAAAAAAAAGAATCTTGTCCAGACTTTCCAAGTGACTGAATTTTTCCCACACCTGGCAGAAGCCCGCCAAAGCCCAGCCACTGTGATAGGAACTCCTCACCTTCCCAACTCCACAGCCCCATGGTGCTTTCCTCCATGGTTCATTCCCACCACATTCTCCAGCCACACCCCTAGAGCATCTTCCCCAGCTCGAGGGCAGGCAGCCACTGGAACGCTCTGTACTCATGGGAACTGATGGGCAGTCCCAGCCTCTTGCTCCTGGTTGCTCTCTTCTGCTTTGTGGCCTGAAAGAGACATCCACAGCATTTCAGCTACAGTGGAAAGGAGGAAAATTGAAGTGGCAACTCACAAGCTGAATGAGTTACGGGGTAAGAGACCAAATAAATTACACTTTTTCCTCTCTGAGGAAACAGGATTAATAATTACACATTTTTTGCATGTGGGAGAGGTTCCATCCATGCTTATCCCTACTGTGGTGCCTGGGAAAGCAGTGCTGGTATTTTTTGCTCTCTAGCCTCTGGTGCCTTGCATCACCCCAGCTGTGCCCTGTGCATTCCCCACGTGCCTGGAGCAATGGGGCAGCTCCAGGGGCATGCACCCTGGCATGACACACTGATCCCTCTTTCTGGGGAGAAAGAGCCTTGGCCAGAGGCAACGGGGAAAGTGCTTCTGATAGAGAAGAGAAGAATTTATAAACAGTGTTTGGGTCTGAACATTTGAATCGTGGAAATGTGTGTGATTAGAAACTGCTCATGATCAATACACAGCACGGGCACAAGGCAGCAGCTTCTTACCACTTGGTGTGAACACTGGTCAGAGTGTCTGCACCAGTCAGTGTGCAAATGGTTCCAACTGTGCACACTCGTGCCTTTCAATGAGACCATCTGAGCTGTGTACCACTGTTACTACAAAAAAATCCTGCTATATACCACTCACACACAAAGCAGATTAGGAAAAGGCAGATCCATCATGCAACTTTTAGCCTGAAAAATGCTGTTTATGTTGGTGCTTCAGGTGTACTCTGTAGCCCTACTTTGAACTTGAGCACTGAATGTCATTTACTAGCTGTTAAAGTGAGCACACACGGAAGGGAAAATATGTTCACCTTGATTATGATCTTGACCCTTATTGCAGAACAACTTAGCTGCTGTGAAAACCCGTTTGCCAATCACTTACTGTTCACAAGGTGGAGGGACAGAGGAGACAGCAGAGCAAAGAACTGGGACCAGGGAATTTCTTGGAGAAGGCAAAATGTTTCTACGTGGTGAAAAGGCTCAATATTTTTACTGTCATACTGGCTCACATGTCATATACTTTTCTTGGCCCTAAGAGTCCCTCCCCACACTACCCATGGTTTTTAGCCCTGTTTAAGGCTCAGTCTGAATGTCCACCTTTAGACCAGAGAGCTGATTCCTAATGCTAAGTCTGAGGCCTGACAATCACCTCATTTGCCAGCAATGGAGCCTCCAAAAAAAAAAGAATTAAATTAAAAGTTATATAGTTCAAAACCATAACCTCAGATTAAAAAAAAAAAGTTATATTCAGCATGTATCTTGTATCTTCACCTTTCAGTATTTTTTGATGCTGAATATAAGTTGTTGTTTTTTTAAAGGTGAAGATACATTGGAGTTTAGGCTGACATTTTCACAGTGAAATAAAAATACTAATGGGTAAATTATGTGGATCTTTTCATATTTGCCTAGTCTTGGTAAGAAAAGGTGACTTGAATACACCCTAGATGTTATCTAAAATCTTTTACTACTGCCTTGGAATGACCTGTAGCCTGATTCACTCTATTGATCAGTTATGAGCCCTTCCCCTGACACCCTCCTAGCCCTACTGTGACCAGTGGAAGAAAGGAAGATGGTGCTTAAGGATAAAATCAAAGGCAAGGTCACCAGGAGCGTGGTCTTTTGTTTGAATGTAGGGATTGACATGGTGACAACTTGTCTTCTTTCATCCCTCTGCCTAGACTTTGACCCAAATTCCTTTTGAGTTCTTGATCAGTGCTTTGATAAAATTTATAGACTTGATAAGACTTATGTCGATTTTATCCTATTCAGCCAAAGCTCTAGGATAAGATAAAAAGATATTGTTGCTGAATGATTCCTTCCCCACAGATACCTCAGTCACTGCTGGTAGGTATGAGGTTTTGAATTATCAGGCACATAAGAAGCATTTGTGCTTACACTGGCAGTATCAAATGTTTGAAGGGTTTTTTTTTAAGGAAAGATGTGTGACTCAAGCAAAGCATGTGGCAGAGAAAATAAAACCTTTCCCATTGGTGAGATCTTATCCCCAGTCAATCAATAGCAAAACTCCTGCTTTCAAGATTTCACCCAAAAGCATTTGAACTTTAATTTGAGAGCATATCCTGGTGACTCCCAAAATGTTGCCATTCACTGATCAGAAACACAGAAAACTTTGAGAAATCCCCATCCCTTGGAACATTTAATGAATGCAACCCATCTATTCCACTCTCTTCAGCCCTAAAGAACACAGAAGGGTTTTGTCCCTTGTTTGTCAGTAGCTCCAGTGCTTCTGCTTTACATCAATTAAAAATCCACTCTGAATTTACAGATTTCCACTCTTTATAGTACCTAGAAGTCCTTTACTAACTGTGCATTTCGTAAGCAATGGCGTCACATGAAGCCTAATTTGAGATGATGTTTCCTTTCCATTGTCATATTGAATTAGAAGTAATTATGGCTTTAGCTTAATGTAATAAGAAACTATGGTCATGTAATTATTTACCCAATGAGCTTCACTAGCAGTGCATGACCTGTGTCTGCTGTATGAGATCCAAGGTTTAGATCAGTCTGTGGCTTCCTAAAGCATGAGTAAGAAAAAAGTACTAAAGTGTCATGACTAAGCAAATTTAAAGGTCACCACTTAAATATATAACCAAAAAATAAAGCAACTAATGAAAGTATGAAAAATGAAAACTAATGGGAGTATAAAAAATGTAAGCTAGATCATGTCAAGTAGTACCTTTTCATTCCTGCCTAATATATTCTAAAAATATTTCCTTGGAAGGTTCTCAAAAATACTGAATAAAATCCTTGAAATCTTTCTGAACAAGTAACTTCAAAAATCTAATACGACTGAAACAACACTTGGCTTTCCAGTCACTTTGTAGGAAAAAAAGATACTTTATTCTCTCTTTGCTTTGTTTTGTTCCCCCTCCCTCTCCTCCCCATTTCTTTACTACCACTGAAGACTGTTCAGAACAATGTAAGGAAGGAGGCAGCTGTGTGGGCAGCATCCTTCAGAGGTGTCCCAGGAGCTGTGGTGGTATGTAGCCTCCACAAGACCAGAAGAGCTTCTCAGGCTGCTAATGGAGCCACTACTTAAGCTGCTATATCCTGGGGGGTATATTATTTTTATTTTGAAAATAGCTTACAGTTTAGCTTAATTTCCTCTGACAGTGATAGCCCATATTCTAGTGCTGGCAAGCTTCTAAAGACCTAGAAACTTGGCTGAGTGCATGAAATTTTAGATAATCCAAAACACTTCTGAAAGCAGAGGAATCTAAGCACTTTACAGTTTTTCTTTATGTCAAAAGTGTCACGTGAGCAACCTCTCACATTGAGTTCCCTTAAAACTGGGCCAAAATTCCAAAGTGTAAAGCCTCACCAAAACTTAAGAAAGTTAAATGTTATTGTTTTGAGCCTTTCTGCAACTTTGGGTACAGGTTTAGGATTTCTTCCCCATTCATTCTACCCTAGTCAGTTAACAGAAAGCACATTGCTGCAGAGGAAGGAAAAGGCAATTAAAAGGAAAGATGTCCCAGTTGACTCTCTAGAAAGGAATTAGTATCACAAATGTTGCTCCCCTTTTGCACTGATATTAATTTGACACTCGAGTGAGCATTGCAGACTTGAGTTTTTCAGGACTGAAATGATTCACTTCCTTGGCAAGATGTGCCAAGCAGCCCAACTGCAAAAGGACAAACGATTCATTTAATAGAAGTTTTCATCATATTGCCTCATTGACTGACCTCCAAATGTGCCAAGATGCTACAGTATCCTTTAAATATCCTTTAAACTGTGAAATAATGCCTTTGTGCTGTTGTTTCACAGTGCATTGTAGCTACACAGTGTGCGTGTGATGTTAAAAAAAAAAATCAACAAATATCCAAAAAATGACACAGTCAAACTTGAGGGCCTATTGTGGTCAAGCAAATAAACCCAGTGTTAAAAAATCAAGTACATGACTATATAAAAATTGTTACAGTCCACATTAGGAACAATGTGGGTTCACAAAAGCAAACTGTTTAAGATTAAAACTTTGCTCCTGCTGATAGCTGTGTGCATGCAGAAGAGATATGAAAAATAGCCCCCAATCCAACTCTTCCCCACAACCCTCCAAACAGAAGCAATGTTTTTTGCCAGCATTAACCTAAACCATGTTCTGCTGCAGCTCCAGGAACACGGGTACCCACTGGGACTGTGGGGGGAGGGAGGGAGGGAGGAAGGGGCAGCTGTCCATCCATCCCACATCTGGAAGCACAGCCCAACTCATCCCTCCTGCACTAGCCAAATAAAGGGGGGGGCAGGGGAAAGGGTGAAGAGAATGTTTTCAGGGGAGGCATTTTGTCAAAGGGCAGCGCAGGGGAAGGGCAGCTGAGCTGAGCTGAGAGCTCACTGCTGCTGCCAAGGGTAGTCCTGGCTCCTCCTCATCATGAGACAGCATCTTCCCTTTTCTCTCACCTCATCTCTTGCTGCAGTCTATCTGGTGTGCTTGTCTTCAATCAGCCAGAAGAACTGCTTTTCCCCAAGGTTAACTTTCTGTGGGATGCTGAGATAAATCTGCTCACCGAGGCTCAGATTAATTCACCCCCGTAAGTGAATTCCTGCCCAAAGAAGGTATGGAATATGTCCATATTCATCCAGCTCCACCTCTCCCCATTTAACTGCTGCCAACTGGGTGACTAGCTTCTTTTTCAGAGCTACTGTGTCACTGAATGAGATTTGTGGACTAGAATCATTCTTTATGGCCCTCCTTTTACTTTGCTTTCCACTTAAATGGAATATTGCTAATTAATCCTAGGGCTCCCATTGTTTTTAAACACAAAGCATGAAGACTTAGAAATTCCAGGCTTGAAGAACAGGTATCTTTTTACCCAATCAACATCTGTAAGTAAAATGATTCTCAGCTCAGTAATTTGGCCTTCACCTCATCTGCCCCAGTTGGAAAAACAACAGGTATACACTGCCAGTGCAAAAGCTGTCACTTGATTTCACATGCTGCAAAGTATCTAATATTTCCACCAGAGCAGGCTGGCAGTATCACTTCTTATCTGGCAAGTTTTTTGTGAACCCCAAATGTTAATTTCCTCTGAAACCTTCACAATAAAGTTTTAAATCCTCCCAGCCAGGAGGACACTGACCTTAGGCAATCCTTTAGCAGTTCTGGCATTTCTGGAGTGATTTAAAACTTATCCTCTCAGAGCACCTCACAAACAGTGTTTTGGTTAACAGCACATCTAAGACAAAAAAAACCCCAAAACTTTAAAATCCCATATTCCCTTTAGGCTGTGGCAGCAAGCAAGAACAAAAGAGTAATGTTTTGCTTATGGCTGTGCAGTTAGTCCATCACCATCTGAGAATCAATCACCACGTTATATTTGGCTTTATAACCAAATCCCCTGCCTTGACACAGTAGTGGGTGACCATCTCACTTCAGTGAGAGAAAAGCTGCAACCAAGTCAGCTCTTTTCTTCCTTTCAAAGCCAGCAGTTCTTGCTTGCTCATTCACTTGCTCATGTCAGCAGTCTGTTGTACATCATCTCAGGACATGAAAAGATGGTTGTGCTAGTGCTCTTATCCCAGGTTGTTATGCTGTCTGTTCAGATTGGCAGCATCCCCATCTATTGCTGTGAGAAGTATACATCTCTGCAATGTAGCCTCTGTAAAATACACACAGCAGCCTATCCAAACATGGGCATTGGTGTAAACACACACAAAGGACCATATCTGAAAAATGCAGGAATCTTGATTTGTACCAATAAAAGCCACAGGACACTGCATTGACAGGCAACTGTACATGCATAATTCATACCAGTGCATTTAAATAGATGCTTGCATATGTATATACCTGTTTGCATATGCCTTTCACAATACACTGGAGTCATCACTAGTCTATAAATTCACATGCATCTTCAGATATGAAATCAGAGCATGTACCCCAGAGTCTCCACCTACATTTCTGTTTCTTCTCCTTTCTTCTCCTTTCTCTCTCTGTAATGCCTTATAAGATGTCCTCATAAATCTCCACCTTTCTGCTGCCTTCTCTCCTCCCACTGCCCTTTTTATAACCAGTCTCACAGATTTTTATTATTCTTTGTGGCACTTCCAGCACCATTTTCTGCAGAGTGACTTCAGACTTTGCTATTTTTAGTAAGTGTAGACGTGTTTGTCACTTAACCTGCTGGTCCTGAGCATCTTGTGCTATTCTGCTGAGACTAACCACCCCCACACTTGGTTCCTACAGCTCCTAGAGAGCCTTCCTTGACTCAGACTTCTTGAGGCTAACCCTCTTAGTCAGGCTGGGATGCAGCTGGATGCATGAAGATGAGCAGGGGTGTTGTAGGTAGATCACAGTAACAATGGCCTTCGGACTCCAGGAGTGGTAAAGTCTATTTTGTGATGCCCTCCCTGTCTTCAACTCTGGTCAGAGATCCAGATTTGTTCTTTTGTATTATTTTTGCATATCCTTTAACACTAATTAATGCTCACTTGTAAATGCAAAAATTAAAGGTAAACATGTTTTTTTAATCTCATTATTAAAAAGGTTTTGGTGTGGTTAATGATCTATATTTCCATAGAAATGCAGCCAGCTACAAGATAAGAATCTGTTTAGTATTTTCTCAGCTTGTTTAACAGGGCAATTTCAAACCTCAAAATGTTGTAAACTACACAAGCCATGGCTCTGGCTGATAGGAGTGCTGCAGACAGGTACAGCCCAGGCTGTAAGAGGGAGTAGCTCTGTCAGTCACTGCTTCAGTGCATTCTCAGGGGGTTAAAGGCTTGGTATAATGGCTAGCATCTCTTTACTCTTCATATGGCAGACCCAGGGTAAACGTTGCCAGAGAGGCCATGGATGCAGTTCTCTTTTGCCACTAGATGGGTGAAGGAATAAATGAGTGTCTCTGCATTGCCTGAGGACTCTGCTGTGCTCTCTAGCCAGGGACATCCATGCCCTTGAATGAGGAAACCAGGCAGAACATTGATCCAAAGTCGTTGAGTCGTTACCTCCATGCACCATTAGGTGACCTGGAAGTGCAGACATATTTCTGTCACAGACAGAGCAGGCTGTGTTTATGCTGGGCTTGGCTCTCCAGCAGCTTCTGGAGGGGATGTGCCACCCGGCACAAAGCCCACTTACCACTCCTTGGAGAGGGCTGAGCTGGCAGCACTGGCAGGCACCACTTGAGTGCTCTGCACCACAGGCCTGCCAGGTTTTTGGACCAGAACCAGGTGCCCTAAAACTAGATGAGCCACCTGATGAAGTCATGGCTCAGGTCTCTGCTACAGCAGCTTTGTGATTCCCTATATGTGCACATACATGTGTGTGAATAAAGGCAGAAAGGGCACTGTAACAGCAGGGAGGAAGGCAGCCCTCCTCATCCAGCAGCTTTTGGAAGTGGCTGAGTGCTGGTAGACCCCCTGACACATTGCCTGAAGAACGTTTTTACACAGCATGCTGTGTCTGAAGTGGTGGGTGGCTGTGATACAGGCTAGGGAAAGCAGAGAGAAATAAGGAAATCCTCTGGTCTCCAGTACAGATACTGAGGAATGTGTACCATAAACCAAATCCAGATGGCCTGAATGATGAGTAGGTGCTATCTTTGCATCTTATCTCTCCAGCTTTGTGCTTCTCCACAGTGCTAAGTGCCCCTTATCTTTGCAACTAGTCTAATGATTACTTTCTCTAAAGGGTTTAGGCGTGATTCAGAAACAGAAAGGTGACTCCTGACATCAGATTGAATTACCCATCTGTGTCACACACATACACACACACACCCTTAAAAATGCAGCTGCCAGCATTGCTAGCACAGGTCTACCCTTTGGATCTGCCTAGGGATAAGTTCATCCCAGAACCACTGAGGCCATCAGCACACCAGCCCATAGATTCATCCCCAAGGGACCAAAAAGCCACCTCTGACAACAGTGGTTGTGGCTTGAATTTTAATTGCTTCCTTCAGAACTATAGCTTTGTGAATAATGTTATATATATATATATGTGTGTGTGTGTGTGTGTGTGTGTGTGTGACACTTTAAAACTACAAGACACTGCAATGCTTTTATGTAGTAATGTTAGACACCTTCACTACGCACATTAAAAAGCAGTATCACATCAAAGCTGAGCAGGTTGAGCAGAGAACAGTTAAGTGCCACCATTTCATGTACACGTGGATGTTTTAGTCAAGAGAGAGGAATTAGAAATGTCAGGAGGGATGAGTGATCCCGGCTGCTGGCACCCAGCAGAGTCCCAGCAGCAGCCACAACGTGGGTGGGGGGAGGAGTGGAGAATTCACCACTGATTTATCTTCACTAATTTAGTCCTTATTAAAAATGGAAATTGAGAAAAAAAAAAGAGATATTTGGATTAGGACAGCACCTTGGCTCCCTTAGCACGGCAGGTACAAGGGTTTCAGCACAGCTAACATTTGTGAAACCTTTCAAAGACACAAACAAGATGCTAAATAGGTTCATTAGCACCACTCCCTCCGAATGGAATAACTTAGCTCCTTACAGGCTTTGTCACTCACACGTGGCACCGTTGAGCAGCTGATCCCTGCTGTGATAGCATCATTGTCCTGCCAACGACCCAGATATGCCTCCCCCAAAAGGGAGGCCCTCCCTCAAGCTTACCTGGGTAGCACAGTCCCCTAAGTGGGACCCTGCATCCACCCAGGCAAGCACAGCCAGTCCCATAGAATCCTCCCCCACTGTGTTTTGATTCAGGGCTTTGCCTGAAGCCCCTGAGAACCATGAGACCTGCAAATGTGGCTCTCCTGTCCTGGGAGTGGAGGAACCTGCCAAGATCAGCTCTATGGCAGCTAGGACATCCCTGCACAATCCCCACGGATCTGCCAGAAGTTCATGCCTCCATGGTGTATGGAGGTGGTCACGTAGCCATAACTCTGCCTGGGATATTGCCAACTAGTGGCACTAGCAAAATACATATGGAGTTAAATCCATATGGAGTTAACAATCTTTTGGAGAATAGTATTTTCTACCTACTGTATTTGGAAAATCCTCTTTTTCACACAAGAACACACACACGTGTGCACACTCTTACATGCACATACAAAGGCAATCTTTTCAGAACAGGGAGAAAACAGGCCAGGCTACATGAATAATGAAAATGATGGCATTCCCCAGGGCCATATTCTGTCACAGCTGTGATCAAGATGACCTTATGAATTCAGAAATTTTGAAACTCTTTCCTTGTAAGCGAACTGCAGGTTTACGTTTAAATCAAATGTTACTGGTATTTCAGTTGTAAAAACAAAATTGTGCCATTAGGTTGGACTTTCATCCTCCAATCAGTGGGATCCCCACATCCTCTGTTAGAAAAATCACTGCCCCTGCAGTTCTCCCCCCTTACTCTCTCCTCTTGCTATCATGTGATCCAGAAACCTCCTCTGCTGACAAGAGGAGACCCAAGAGGCCAAGAGGCAGATGTGCCTTTTCTGGATGAATAAAAATTCAGCTGTAGAAATATTTTATAAAGCTTCTCCTTCTTTTTATTAATTCCAATGGGGAGTACTGGCTGGTGTGGTGGCAGGGTTGCTCTAAGGTCAAGGTGGAGAGATTAAAGGCAAACACTCTGGGCTGCAGCACCTTGGGTGTCCTGTGGGTCTTTGGGGTGCCGACAGGAGGGTGGCAGGACCCTGGGAAACCTCTTGTGGGAGAAAAGGGGTCCACATGTCCCTCCTCTCCCTCCTCTCAGGCACTGTACCAAATGGCCTGTCCTTTTTCATCACTTGGTTGCAGTTAAAAGGGAGGAGGGGAAGGGATGTCACAAGGGAATTTTGCCTGTGATAGAGAACTAACCCTGCTTATTTGTTCAATAAACAGTGAGACTTCATGTCTTTAATGGAATAGGCAGCTCCTAGGAAAGCAGTTGCTGCTGCTGAGAGGGGGACTGCTCCTCTGAGCTTGGCCACCCTTTACCCTAGGCATCACTGCAGGTAATACTGTGATGGGTTCAAAAGCATGCAGGTAACAGTAGCAGCAATAAGTAATGGCACAGGCTTACACATGTGAGTATGGCTCACTTCTGGCATGAACTGAATCCAAACTAGAGAGATCAGATTCCCCGTTGCTAAGAACCCACACTGCCAATAATGGTCTTAAGAGGGCAAATTATAGCTCTTATAATAATATTATAAGAGTTAATATTTATCTGGGTAAGCTATTAAATTAAACGGATCCATAAACAGATATTAATGATCTGGAAAGACAGGGCTGAAAAATACCTACAAAAACCCTATGATTATGGGTTGTGTGTTTCAGCTGTGACACAGCTATGAGTGAGATACAATCATATGCTAAATCAATTTAAGTACATCAGTGCTAACTTGTATGAGTACATGCAACGGACTTCCCTGTATATTGACATGTTTCCAACAGGAATGCTTTGCCAACACAGGAATATATCAAATCCTTGGCAGACGTGTCTCTTGAGGCAAATGCAGCTTCACTACCAAAGCTGCTTTGCTTTTGATTTATTATTATTATTATTATTATTATTTCTGCAGTACATTATGGATAAAACAACCACCCCATCTACAAGATGAAGCTACTCTAGTAAATACAATGATCTGGCACGTGGCTTGTCTACCTAGATGCTTGTGCTGACACAGGGATGCTGATGTGGGGTAACAGCTCCTCAGACTCTGGGCTGCTCAGCCTATACCCTCCAAGTCTGGAGGGCAGATGTAATTTCTGCAGGGCCAGACAGTTGAATGTGGCAATGCTGGGCTGAAACTGCTCCTTTATTAGTTCATAGGGATACAACATGTGGTAAGATATAAACATGAGGAGGAATTTTTTCCCAGTGAGGGTGACAGCACTGGAACAGCTGCCCAGGGGGTTGTGGAGTCTCCCTCTCTGGAGACATTCAAAACCCACCTGGATGTGTTCCTGTGTGATCTGGTCTAGATGATCTACTCTGGCAGGGGTTGGACTGGATGATCCTTTGAGGTCCCTTCCAACCCCTGACATTCTATGATTCTATGAATAGTTATTCTGTGTTCAGAGTGTAATTTTTTACTTTGGCTTCTGTAACAATTGGATCAGAGCTTAAAAAATGTTTTCTCTCTGAAAAATAGGTAGCATTATAAAATCAAATCTCTTTCAGACACTAAACAAATCCTTGCATTGAAGACTAACTGCATCTGTAGCAACCCCACATTATCTCATGTCTCTACTGGCTCCCACTCATCCCACATAATTGGAAATACTTTACAAAGAAAAAAAAAAAAAAAGATTATGTTTATAATGACCAGGGAGAATAAATATCAAGAACCTGACAATTTAAGAGGATTAAGATTGCTTTTGCAGAGACCCTACTGACCAATGCCTTTTACTCACATTACATATTTGTAGCAGTACTACAAATTATCATTTGCTGCAATTCTTCTTGGCTGCATATTTTTATCTAATGGAATGCTCCAAAGTATTTCCTCCCTGGAGGGATACCACGGGACATTACACTGTAGCTAAGGATGCCTAATGAAACTCGAGGTACTTAGACATTTAGTCTTTCTCCATTTTACCTGCATCTTGCAATGGGTTTCAATAACCAATAACTAAATTATTCATCTGCTTCATGTGCTCCAATGCAGAGCTGTGGATTCTCCTGAGTCTAGACATGCTGGAAAACTGGTGCAAACCAAGTAAACATTTACTGAATCCACCTTGCTTTCCATCTTGTATAGGTCAGTGGCTGAAGAATGAAATGACATAAAAATAAACATTTAATTAACATATTCATTAGCTTCTCTCACCTGAGCTATTTGACTTTCTGTACTGCTACACCACTGCTGCTCTTCAGAAAAGCAGGGACATGACTAATAGTAAGAATCTTTAAATATTAAGAATATTTGCTTTCAAACAGAAAATTTTGCAGTATTAAAAAAACAACAACAAAAAGCAAACCAAAAGAAAACTAAGAAGTTTTATTATTTAAAAAAACTCCTCCTATAACATATGAATTTCTGGCCAAGGACAGACAAATGTCTCTGATATGGGATACCTGGAAAACTGGCAAGGGAAACACTGTAAAACAATGTTTGGACCTGGAACATGCTGACATTGTAAGTAAAATCAGCAAACAAAAAATAAATTTTACTTCACAATTCAACATGACCTTGTGTACTTCATTAGCAACACAATGTTCTCTCAGTTTGGATAAGAAAATTGAGGATGATTCACAAAGAAACATTCTGAATGTAGCTGTGCTCGTTAGTCCCCATTTTTATGGCTCTCTCAACTCTTCCACTGTAAACATCAATGCTGCAGATCAGATCTCTGCTGAGAAGATAGGGTGCTTTTTGGAAGACTGGGTTTAACTGTAACAACATCTCACAGATTCACAGATATTAGGGGTTGGAAGGGACCTAGAAGATCATCTAGTCCAACACCCCTGCCAGAGCAGGGGCACCTAGACCAAGTCACCCAGGAACAGATCTGTATCCCAATTAAAAGCAGTTGTTCTCAGCTAACTGATGAGAAACGTGAGTTAGAGTCCCCTTCCATGATCATTTCCTCTGGTAGCAAACCCAGTGAAACCATCCCAACCTCTTGGACACCATTCCCCTCACATGCTCCAGTCCACCACCCCACCAGTACTATTTGTCATTGGCCAGGGGAACTGCATATTTTTTTCCTAATGCAGCTGGCTCAGAGATCCACTTCACATCACAGCCCCACCAGCTGAGGAGAGGCAGCAAACCACGATATGGGGGGCAGGCAGAAGAGGTCAGAGAGGTGGAAGAGTGGATGTTCTGCACAAGAGTGGTGCTGCAGAGAAATGGAGCTTCCCCTCACAAAAATCCCCAGAGCTAAAAAGCAAACAAAAAGGCATATCTGAGTGCAACACATCAGGCAGGTGATCCCAAGCCTCACAGGGACAATACAAGAGAATGAAGAGAGCCATATGAGAATACTTTACTATTGGAAATCCACCAATGCTGTATTTATTCCTGTGCTGGAGAATGGTGGCTCAAGAGAGGGGAATCCTTTCCCCAGCAGCACCACCCTACCTGCACAGAATTGCTGCTTCTGCACCTCCTGGAGTAAATATTCTTAGAACTGATGGATGGGAAGCCCACAGCAGCTGTGCAAAGGTAATTAACTCCTGCTGCATTTCTGACCCTCAGAAGGGAAGGGCCCTTTTGTCTGTGCCTTCAGGGGAATCTGCAGAAATATGGCTCTGGGCAGCCTGACATTGCCTTTTGGATTGGTGCATGCACATCATTTGTTTGAAAGGGTAACCATGTGATAAACCCCTTGGGACACAGAAGCACTCTATCTCTTTGATGTTGCAGTGTGGATGTCTAGACAGAAAAAAAAATTACTAATCAGCTAGCTTACACCCATGTCTCAGGTTACTTTTGGGCATGGCAGGTAGGCACATTATTCCATGCTTTGGGGCAAATGGACAATGGATTTGAAATTAAAGTATTGTGCAAAGTAGTTTAATCAGATTTAGTGCTCGCTGAAGTAGAGATTAAAATGACAAAATCATAACATTGGATGGAGGATGGTTAAAACCTTAGAAGATGTTATCACTTTTTCCATTGCCAGGTTTGTTTCCTGGCACCTCAAAAACACAATCTGGGGTAGTTTCCAAATATATTTCTTGTTTCTGGAAATCACATTTCAAATATGCAGTAAGTGAGATAAAATAAAGAGCAAAGCTTTATTCCTCTAAAAAAATCTGTTGGCTACTACATAACAGAGCTTAGGAAAAATTATAACCTCTGAAATAAAAAGCAATTTCACAAGCATTCCTCAATGGGATCTTTTCCCCTGCAATAATCCAGAATTGAACATTCACTGAGCAAGGAGTCACCCACTGACCTGATGAAGGGCTACTGGTACACAGATGAGTCCACAACTCCTTTCAACCAGACAGTGTTCATTGATACAACAGCATCAGCATAGGTTAAACCTTTTGTGATTATTTAGCATTCATTTTTCAAATAAAAACCATATTTAAAAAAAACCAAACAAACAAACCAAAGCAACAAAAACATAAAAAACCCAAACAAACATAAAGGCAAACAAACAAACCCCAAATAACAAAACAACAAACAACTCTGCTTCCTTTTCCCTCATTGCAACTTCTGGTGTCCCACTGATTTTCTTTGCCTCCCTCCTACCTGCATTTTTCTTCCTCTGTCCCTGGTGATTTCTGCCAGTCCTGGCTTCTTTGGCTCGCTCTCCTTCTTGCTTTCTCTTTAGCTTCCCTTTCTTCATTTCCTCTTCCTTCCCTGTTTGTGAGATTCACAACAATTGATTTCCAGCTGAACAAGGCATCCCACACAGGGAAAGTAAATTAGGGAACCATTTATTCCAAATTAGCCTGAGTAGCTGCTCCCACAGTTGTAGGCTAACGATACAGAGGAGGGGGAAAAAAAAAAAAAGGTGCAAGCTCAGTTTGTGACATGTAAAATTACACATGGGAAGTCAAGTGGCCAAGAGGAAAAGTGGTTAACATTGACCTTCAGTGTTTTGTGGTCACCTGCTGATTAATACAGTCTCCTTCCTTTTTTGGTTCTGTACATCTTCCCCAGGCTTCTTCCTCAGCAAATACTCTTATTTTTCCAGTCTGCTTTAAAATGCAGATTTTCTATAAAACTGTCTCACTTTTGCTTTTACTCATCACTGTGTAGTTTAGAACTGTAGGACACCAGGACATGAGAGAGAGAGCAAACTTAATTGGCATCCAACGTGGGGCTTGAGCCCACAACCCTGGGATAAAGAGTCTCATGCTCTACAGACTGAGCTAACCTCCAGACCCCCTGAGCTTTCTCTACTGGATATGATGTCTATGGGCTGGAATCCTTCGTTGGTCAGTTTGGGGTCACCTGTCCTGTCCACTCCTCCCTGCAGGTGTGGTCTGTCACTTTTCTGCACACCTCAGTGCAATACACAAGTTCTAGCAGTGGCCTTGGTTTGCATTCCATCCCTGGTAGTAACTCTAAACGTGAGGTGTTATCACTGCTAGAAGCAGACACTGTCTGCAAAACATGCTGCTAACTCCAGAAAGTGCAGTTAGTTAGAAAACCTGAGCTGAAAAAGTAAAATCACTGAACAGAATTTGCTCGGTTTTCACCCAAAGCAGGACAATTGATAAAAAACCCTCTAGCTGTTCTGCATTCTGGCATTCAATGACCAGCTCTGGTGGAGCTAGACTCTTCTGTAAACATGGCTGGACTATGGATGTTGTGCTTTGTTCAGGCTCCTTTATGACCTCTGGCAGGCCACTATGTGCCTCGGTCTCATTACATCAGGATTTTCAGACTTTCTTTCCTTACTTTTCATTTGAGGGAAGCAGAGTTTTAAAAGACAGGAACGAATACAGTATTATGATTTTGATCCTTTGCCTGCCCCTCTGTTGTTCCTGCTGCCTAGCTCTCATGCAGCTGTCGAACATTTAAGAAAAACATGTCTCCCACTGTGCAAGTTCCCTACAAATGTGAAATGAGCTTCAGGCAAAAGGAAATGTGAGTCCTGAGGTCACTCCTGAAATGAAGCCCTTGCCTGGCTGCACATAATTCTGCTGTTGTGTTTTAAGGGTGATTTAGAAAAAAAATATTACATATTTCCCACAAACAGCACACAAAAAAATGAATGCTAATGATCATGAGATGATCATATTATCTCTCAAATCTCGCTATGTTTTTCTGGTATTTTCAGTCGTGCTTTTCAAGTCTGCTGCTCAGATCCAAACAGAGAGAGGAAGGATGTGGGATTCCAGAGAGAAGATGACCCGCTGGTGCTGATTGGAGTAAATAGTGGGGGGCTCCTGACACTCCAAACTGCTGGTTGGAGAAGACCAAACTATTCTTTCCTCTTAAAGATGATGGAGCTACAGTCTCCTGTTCACGGGGGAGTAGTATTTCTGTCAGATATGAAAGCAGCTTCTAATCTGCTCTGACCTTGGTAAGAAATTCAAGTCCAAATGTAGTAACATAGAAGCTGACAGGTCAGTCTGAAGAATTTGAAGTGGTGGAGGCTTCCTTGCCTTCTTTCTCTCTGTCTTTCTTGCCTTCTTTCACTTGAAATCTTATCAAGGATCACTTCAAGTGCATTGGCAGCCTAGCTGCCTGTAGACCTGACACCAGCTGTGTCATTGTCCCTGCTGTTACAATGGAAGTGCAAATAACATTTACTGAACTGACCAAGTATGTGCTGCTATTGCTAGAAATTCTTAAAAGTGGAGATCCATCGAGGAAAACATTTTACACTTTTTTTTTTGTGCGTGTTAAAACTGCAGAACTGTGTCTAAATTTTACATGATACTTGATAGAAAGACTCCTGTATTTCTTGTTTTCCAAGACTAATACACAGAGCCATAGGAAGGTTGTACATCATTCTCACTGCTGCTGAAGGTTTCCACCTGTCAGGTGTGCTGGTGCCCTCTTCTACACTGACTAAGACAAAAACTGGACCATAGGAATGATCTATGCACTCTTTACTTCTCGCTTCCTTCCCGCATCAGTAAACCCTTTTATGTGCCTTGACAACAAAGGAGCTAAAAGTGCTTTGAGCTTGAGTCCCAGTTCGGGAATTATTTAGAAGTCTGAAAGATTATGGTTATCTTTCTGGCTATCTTTCTCCTGGTTATTTTTCTGGAAGTGAGCTTATTTTTAATCACACTGACAGAAGGTTAAAAGCTTCTGGTTAAAAGTTTGGGTGCTGCTTTGTACTTTGTCAGTCAAGCAAACAGCCTAAAATTTCTATTGATTGTTCATGACAAAAAATTCTAAATTATGAATGGCTGAGGCCTATTTATTGTCTGTATTACTGTAGAAACAGGCAGATCATGTCACAGACAGACCCCCCCTCCCATATTCAGCATCATATCAGGCAGAACAAAAGCGCTTTCCTCGCATCAGAGTATTTACAGTCTCATCACAAAGCAACGGAAACAGCAGATCTTGCAGCTTCCCCCAATTCAGAGACTGCCTGCACCAGGTCAGGAAGGGAGGAGGCATCACCCACCCAGGGACCACCTGATTGCTCTGCCTGTATCAGGCAGATGATGGGGACATAGAGCCCCTCTGGTCCCATACCCTCCTGCCAGCCTGGGGCTGATGGAAACCGTGCAGGCAGGGGGGTCTGGGCAAAGGGGTGACTCTCAGAGGTGAAATCTGGTGTGTCCTCAGTACATTCAGAGGGGATGACAGAAGGATGCAGGGAAATAAGGGTATAATGTTGCTGATTAATCAGTAATCATAGGTCAGTCACATCTCTACCTAACTGCTGTCCCATTTTGTGTAGACAACGTGTCAAAGGCACAATTTAATGAAGATTTTGCAGTACACTGCCTCCAGGCATTAGGAAGAGCATAAAGCAAGGCACAGAGGCTCCCGTTCGAGTATCTCAGAAGCAAATGAAGGAGGTGGGTAGCTGAGACCACCAGCAGTACTGAAAGACAGGTTATAAATATGGTGGGGTTACATAAGGAAGCCAAAGACAGTAAATCATAGTTGATGGAGAGACAGAGGAATGCTGCAAAGAGACAGGTCAAGGTAACAGGCTAGGTAAATTATTCTTGCAGCATCATTCTGGGTGGGCACTAGCAGAGCAGGATGGTGCTTGCTCAGGCCAGAAGAATGGGACAGTATCATGGCACTGGGGTGTCTGTGTTTGCTTTTATAGTTGTTTTCCTGCTCTGTTCATTGGTGGTGTGACCCAGAAACCATTTTGCCATTTCCTATGAGCAGCTACAGAGGTTTCCCAGGTTGATTGACCCCGCTTGGGGAGCACTTCACAGGAGGAAGAATTAAATGACCTCTGCAATTTCCACACTGAAGGTGTCTCCTGGATCAACCAGGAGCCACAAAACACCATGAGGTAGTCTATGGTGTAGAAGGGTGCTCAGAGGAGCTTCACATCCCTCTTCCCATTTAAGGGATGGGGCTCCTGAGAGGGGCCATGGCTGTCCAAGGTGGTAGGCAAAGACAGGTGCTTATCAGGTTGTCAGTGGTGGTCTCTCCTTGGGGAGGTACAGCCTGCTCATGGCACCAAGCCTTTGGGAGGGGAGATGGGCTTGGCAGAGACTTCTAGGATGACTGGCAAAGGATGGACATCTCGGGATGACACCCAAGCTAGTGGAGGATGGGGTTCCTCTCAGCAGCAAAAGCTGGAAGTGTATTGCTGCCAGAAACAGAAGGAAAGTGTTTTCTTCACCTATTGATGTGCATGTACTGGGCAGGCCCTGGCAAGAGATGAGGAAGAACAAGAACTCACTTGAACAAAGCCCTGAGCAGCCTCATCTAAGGTTGAAGCTTCCCCTGTTTTAAGCAGGAGATTGGACTAGATGACCTCCAGAGGTCTCCTCCAACCTAAATATTGCTCTGAGCCTACTCTAGATTCGAATTTAATTTTCAGAGTTTTAGCACCTGCCATCTCTGAACTCTGCCATTCTTGATAACATCAGCAGTGCCCAGGCATTTCTAAACAATCAGTGCTCTCAGACCCAAGCCACAGGGATTTCCTTCAGAAGACAAAAGAGCTTCACTCACCTGCTTCTGGGACAATGGGGTAATGGCATCACAAGGACCTTCTGTACCTCTTTATCTCTCTCCTCTGGGCATTCCTTCCTCAACGAGGAATTTCCTCAGGGCACTGCCTGAAAAGCTTTTTGGGTGAGATGCATTTATCTGTGCTGCAGATAAAACACTGCAGTGAAGGTCACATTCTTCCATCTTTGCCTGTGTCACTAAGTTTGTCTGTAAGCCAGAGTCCACACTGGTGATCTAGTGTCCTTGCACCTCCACACCATGTTAGATATTTTCCTATTAAACTGCACGACTACTAAACTAATAACATGAAACTAGACTACAGCCTGGATGTAGCTTTCCCCTCCTCAGTGGAAAAGCAGGCCACTGGACTTTACAGGGGGATGATGAAACAGTCCTCTGAGCTTCTTCCTTCTCTGAGAAGTCATACAGTGTACTTCTTTTTAAAAATTCTTTATAAAGCTTTTTTTCTTTTTTTTTTTCCCATGGAAGAAAACCAATTCAGCCACTGTTTCTTTCAACATGAAAACATTGGCTCCTGCAAACACCAATATTTTGATATGGACAGATCAGAGGCTCTCAAGCAACAAGAGCTCTTACACAGCTGAGAGAGCATCATTTGGGCGGTGACCAGGCCATGCTGGGCATCTCTTCAGCCAAACTTCCAACAGGATGGGCCTTTGCAGTCTCTTGCCCTGTCCCATGCCATTGTGAAGAACTGCCTGTGGGCAGGTGATGACAGTTGGACTACTGCAGCTTAACCTATTTGTCCAACACCTCCTGGAAGAGCAGGGTAAGTGAGGATGTAGTGAGGGGAGAAACTATACCACAGACTGGGTCTGCCTCTCCTGAAATGGCTCTGGGGTGTCCAACAGTAGTCTCTGGATCCTGCAGTAATGTGCAGCCATGCACCGGATGACACACTTCTTATTCAAATATATGGTCTTTACTGAAATAATCAAATTCAAGACTGAAAGGCAATTTCTGCTACTAGCATTATTTATTTTTAAATGCATAGATGCTCACCTTAATCCATGAATAGGTATTTTCTGATGCAGGTCATCTCTGTGATGTGGCCATATTCGATTTAGGGGTTCTGTTTGTTTTGTTTATCAGTGTGATTTTTCTGGGCTATGTTAGCTCCTGGGAAGTAAGGAAAGTGTTTTCTCCCAGATAAATTTGCAAAATGTGTTCATTTCTTGTTGTTTCTTTCTATGGCCTTATCAATGCATCTTGAAAGCAAACTATTTTTACATGGCTATTTTTGTCATTTTCTTCCTTTTGCACTCGTCAGTATTTTGTTAGCCTGATACATATTGGCTCCTTAGGCATATGCATTTATTTCTAACAGAGTCTTGGGATTTCCTATCACAAGTGGACAAAAAAAGGGGAAAAAAAGCTGAAGAAAGGTGATAAATACAGCTGAGGTGAAGTCAGAGCACTATATTCTCTATCCAGATCTAAGGTATGTTCTTAAGAGCTTCCCATTTTGAGAACACTTCTATGATATGTTTCCACTCAGCTTTTATGCCAAAAATATCCAAGCGAGGCTCCACTGCTGATAAAAGCAGCAGGAGTGTTCATGTAAACAGGGTTCCCATGCAGCTGCCAGTGCTCCCAGTCACCATCTTCCAGCAACCTGTGAACAGCCAGCCTGGAGCAGACACAGGGAGCCGCTGTGGCATGCAGGCTGGGCAGGCAGACTCCTTCTCCATCACAGATACTGGGAACCAGCCCTCCCATCCCCACCTCCTCACTGACTCCCCATCCTCCTCACTGCTCCTCGGGTGCAGCTGAAGAGGAGTAAAGTTCACGCTCACTTGCAGGGACTGGGAGTCAAGACTGCAAGGAGCTGATGACCATGAATGGGGCACAAGACAGCAGGAAAATAGTTGAGCAACACAGGCCGAGACATATGGTTCACATCTTCCTTACAAATGCATCAGAAGCAATTCCACCAATTATAAATCCTTTTGGAAAAGCAGCAGTTTTTCAAAGTAAATTAAGCCCTGCCCACAGCATCTTTATGTTGAAACTAATTGTGAAAGCTATCCAGATTTCAGGAAAGCTCAAAGCAGACATATGCTAGCTGCAGTGCTAGAATTTTGCTCTCCCCTTCAGAAGGTCTCTGCTTGGACCTCTTAGTAGGAGTTTCCTCAAATATGTTTCACTGGAAATAGGTCTAGATAAGATGCTAGTAGTGCTTTATTGTATTTTTGGCTTCCTTGGTTTCATCCTAAAAAGTGCACATGCATGCTTCTGTTAATAGCTCACTCAGGAAGAGGATCATCTGAAGCATATGTGACTCCACTGGAAAGACTGTCAAGAGAAACACTTTGGTATAGCAAGAGGCAGTTGCAATGTTAGAGGCAAAGGTCTGGACAAGAACCAGTCTAGCACATAAGATTGAGAAACACAGGCAAACACATGCCAGAGTCAGATCTGTCATTCATTGTGATTCCATCTGCACAGGATGGGTCTAGAGTATCATCAAAGGCAAAAAGGCAACTGACCAGCCTCTGGGGGAGAGTGGAGATGTTGGCTATGTCTCTTAAAGTCCCTATGCTATATTTAATCTGGGAAGGAAAACAAAAACAATTAAATAAATAAATGCAAAAGGAAAGGAGATGGAAACTGTGCCCATACTAGGGATTAAGCAAGGCCAGGACACTGGTCCATGGCTGGCTGCACCACAAGTTAGCAGAGATGTGATGGTTTGAAGGGTGGGGAAGTTAGGTGCATATACACAAGCCATTCTGGGCAGCTCAACCTTCAAACCAGAAAGCAGTCCCCAACTCATTTGATTTCACTGTATAGATGTTGCCAAAGAGTTCCAGCAGAAAGAAAGAAATCTGCATCTAGAAAATGATCAGTGATTGGGCAGTGAGGGGGTCTCACTTGGCTGCATTGTTTGCAGCTGTACTCTGACACTGCTGGGCACAGAGCATGTGGTGCTGGGCATGAGCAAAAGGGCTAAAATACTAAGTTCAGATGGAAGGAAGAAGACTGTTCTAGCTGCTTGCAAAGAAAGCATCTTGTGGTCAGTGAGCAGTGGAAAGAGAAAATATGGCACAGAGTTTGAAACATGCTGCATTTCCCTTACTGAGAAACTCCCTCTCAAATCCCTTCTCTCCCTCCCACAAACCTGTGCTGTTCCTAGCTGCTTCATGTGCCACTGAGTCCCACGGCTAGCCCTCTCCTCCCTAGAATCCATGAGCTGTGTGTGCCCAGGGTTCAGGACTGAAGGGGAACCCGAGATGCCCCTGCAGCAGCCAGGCTGGCTTCAGCACTCAGCAGTGCTTAGAAGGGAGCAGCTGAAGGCAGAGACAAAGGATTTGGTGGGGAATAGAGGTGGTGCCAGCTCTTCTGCCACCAGAGAGATGGACATCGAAGGATGAAAGGTCTCCTCACTTCCCAGTTTTGAGTGCTGGCTGATGGGTGATCCAGTAGCTATGTGGAAGTTCTACAAAGACCTGGTTAGATACTAGTGAAAGAAAGCTTAGACCTGCAGCCCTTCTCTCAAAGAGCACCTTGGGTGCTCTGTGCCTCTGACCTCTAAGACTGCTTGTGGGTAAAGCCTATTTGCTACTTCTCCCACAGTGAGGACCCAAGTGCTCTGTCCTTTGCCCTGCAGCTCCCTGGCAGCTGTGGCCTGGCAAAACCTAGGGTTAACCACTGCTTACAGTGGGTTTTGTTTCCACCTCCCTGAATCAGGTGACCACACAATTGATTTTCACTCATTTCTTATTGTTGCTGCTCTCCTGGAAAACAAATGCCCCAATACTAACTTACTGAGGATGAGGAACAAATAATGAAGTACTCAGAAAACTGTTGGGAAGATAAGTGACTTTAGAACAACATGCTTCTGCTGTGAAACATACACACACATATAAGAAAAAAGGCTGATCTGAAAATAAGAAAGACTGAGCAGAAAGGGGGAGATGTTATTCCATCTGCATGATCGGGGACTGCAGTTTTGTTCCAAGGAACACCAACAAATCTGGTAGGTTCTCTATTAGCTAAGGGGAGTTGCTGCAGGGGATTTTTCAGGCAGAGACTTAGTATGTTTTGGGTTTTTTTTTTAGGAAAGATTGGGCAATTTGTAGAATGGAATTCTTAGATTTTTCTTTTTTTTTTTTTCTTTTGAATGAACCAAGGTTTGGTGGGTGAAAGACTGGTTTAAATGTTCTAAAAGAAACTGTATATGGTTCTACAGCATATACTACAAATTTCAGATCATCCCCGATTTTAGCCATGAACCCATAAGAGATGAATTGATGTACATGTTTAGAAAAAAAAAATGGTGAAGAACAGTGAATGGGTTTGTTTGCTACTCATTTAGCATGTTGTGGTTGGTTTATTTTAATACACGTGTTATTTACCTGCTGACACTTTTGGAAGGTATGGGTAAGAGCATGCTTATGTACACATTGGTCCTGCTTTTGTGTCATGGGAGAAGCTTTGTGTGTTCTAGGCTAGGAGAGAAACTACTCTGTTGTTTGCTTTGCTTGCTTATGCCATGTAATCTGACATGAATTAATAGAAGGGAACCTGTCCTGCACAACAAAAAAAAACCCCTACCAACCAGTGTTTGGTTTTTTTTTCTCCAAAGTAGCCCAAAACATGGACCCTACTTACCTGCATCATCTGCAATCTGGACGTCCGTCTTGCGGGCAGGCCCAAGCATGGCTGTTTGCAAGCCCATGGCGCTGAATGCTTGGGGCCCCGGAGCCGAGCCCTCGTCTCAGGAGCCGGCAGAAACCCCGCGGGGGGCTCCGGTCAGCGTGGCCGGGCGGTGGGCGCGGCCCCTGGGCCGGGGATCCCCGAGGGTGCTGGCGGGCGGCGATTCGTCCCCGCTCAGGTCCCGGCCCCCGGTCCCGGTCCCGGGCTGAGGGGCTGAAACGCTGAGTCAGCGCCGCCGAGGAAGGAGGGCCGGGGATCGGGCGGCACCCCCACCCCGGCGGTGCCCGGGAGGGGAGCGGCCCCCGGCTGGCGGGGCGGTGGCGGGCAGGGCGCTGCCCCCCCTTGGCCGCTCCTTATCAGCCCGATTTGATGCTGCAAGGCGTGTCCGGGGCTCTGCTCATGTGATGGAGCAAGAGGCAGACGGGCGGGGGGACCAGGGGAGGAGGTGATTTTCCTCGCTGGCTCCCGCGCTCTCTCTAGTCCCCCCACCTCTGTTGGTTTGGGATTTTTTTATTTTTCCCCCTTCTCCCCTCCTCTCGCTCCCTAAAGGAGTTTGCGGAGAACCGGGCTCCTTCATTCTTGGCCGTACGGTCGCCGCTCTCCTCCAGCTCCCGCCCGCGGCTCCGCACGGCCGCGGGGCAGCGCCATGGGCGCCGGCAGCTCCGCCGAGCCGCCCACTCCGCAGGACGGGGATGGGGCTGTCGCCGAGTCCTCCCGCACGCCCCCCGAGCCGCCGCCGGCAGAAGAAGCAGCGTCGGCGGAACCCGCCAAGGTAAGGCACGGACGGCGGGGGAGCCGCTGGGAGGAGGGGAGCCGCGGAGCGGTGGTTCCCGCCGCAACCCCGGCCCGGGGAAAGTTTCCCGCCGCGGCGACGGGCACCTGCCGCGGCCGGCGGGCAGCCTCCGGGCTGGGCGCGAAGCTGGGGCGAGGCGGCGGCCGCTGCGGGGTCGGGACTGCGCCACGGCCGGCGCCGCAGTCATAAAACTCCCGCCGGCGGCAGCGGGGCGGGGGGCGAGGGCGGCCGTGGGGCGCCGCCGCTTTTGTGTGCGGCTGTGCCGGGGGGAGAAGGGCCGCACCCACCCGCCTCGGGGTCTGCGCCAAGAAACCTCCTGACTGCGGTCCTGCAGCCGGCTCGCGGCGGTACCCGGGGATCCCGCGGCTCTCCGCAGCCCCCACCCCCTCCCCATCCTCCCCTTTCTCGGGGATGCAGGTGGGAGGCGCGTCGGGGCGCGGCCAGCCCGCCGGTTTTGCCGTTTCTTCGGTGTGCCCCATCCCACCCGAGTCCCAGCCCGTTCCGCACCCCCCGCGCCCTCAGATCACCTGAGCGGCGGCTCCCCGGCCCTCGGGCGGGGAAGGGAGCGGCTGCGGCCACGATGTGGGCTGCGTGGCCTTGGCTTTCCTGCTCCCGGGTGTCTTACCGCATTGTGGGGGGATGCGCGAACCGTTGGGGGGGGGGAGAGGGAAGGGAGTGACTCGCTAACTTAGCCAGTAGGGAGTAAAGGAGCTCTAGGTATGTGTTATTTTTAATAAAAACGTTGAAGAATTGAAAGAAATTCTTTTCAAACATGTCTGGTGTTTAAAAATAGATTATGAATGAAGCTATTTAACCGTCTGGAATAGGCGCGTTGGGGGGATTCTGGGACTGAAAGGGAGGTTATGTGCATCTTTGTGTTGACATAGCCTTGCTTTGGCGTTAGTTTGTTGCAAGAGAAAGAATAACACGTAATTCCGAGATCCCCTCCTTCAAGTTCTTCAGAGTTTGGGCCCTCGGAGCAGGCGTGCTCAGAAGTTTCTGTAGCTGGTGCGTGGGTGTGTTTGAGCTTGAGAACTGGTTATGACTTTGTTTCTTTGACCTTGTGGTTCTGATTTAACTTTCAAGTTGAATTTCCCATAGTTCCTGGCTGCCTCTAGACCTCCTTGTGCGTGTTTTGACAGATTTGAAAACCACCTCGAGAATGAACTTTAACTGCCATTTATTTTATTTTATTTCTAACCAAATAAGCAGTAGGGATTGGTGATGGTTATTAAGATATTTAGCGGTTGTGTGGGGCAATTTTAGATGCTGAAATTTCGACATGACTGAATTTATAGAGAGCAAGCATTTGTCTATTGTGATTATTTATAAATTAAGATAATATGACTTTGAAGAAGGGACAGACCATTCATAGCCGTATTTATCCATTTATGGGAACTGAGACCCATAAAAGAGAACGCCATTGATGCTATTCTTAATTACAGATTATTATTATTATTAGTGCTGTGATTTAGGTCTTTGCTTTAGGAAAAAATGTTTCCTAATAGATTTGTACCTTCTTATTTAAGTGGAACTATTTAAAATTGGAGAAATTCTTTTATAATTTCACCGCTTTAAGAAGTTCTATTACCACTGTTCTTCTAAAACAGGTATTTTTGCTTTCCATTAGAAAAGAAAAAGAACTGTTTCAATGAAGTTTGGTCATAAAAAAAAATTCTCATATAGTCTGTTCTTACTCCAATAAGGTAATTTCATGCAGATTTGTGACACAATTTTTACTGATGATGTTCCTTTCAGCCCTTTGAATTTGAAAATTACCAGACCCAGCAACGCCCCAGGAGAAATCTGTCAATGAGCTAATTTGTTTGCAGAAGATACAATGGGGACATTTTGAAGGATTGTCTTGTTTCTTGCACTTTTCAAATTAAAACACTTAACCCCCTCTTGCAGAATTAAAACGTTGAAAACTGACTTCAATGGAATCCAGCTTGAGTGAACCTTGGCAGGAAAATCACAAGTAAATACTTTAGGTCACCAGTGTAATACATATTCAAAACAATCTCACGGCAGCTGCGCTTTAGTCACCTGAAATTCCTCAAAATATTTAATTACATCGTGAAAAAACTTGATTATCTTGTACAAGATGGAAAACCTTTTTACCTTTTCTTCTAGACAGGGCCAAATGTAAAGTCTTGAAGCTGTTGTGTTACTCACACATGACTCTTTGGCCAGATACCAGCTTTGGAGGTGTCCTGGTTACTGGAAGGGGGAGTGAGTGTACATTTCAGTGTAACTGCTGGGGATTTTTACTGTAGCAGACAAGGCTTAAACTCTGTCACTAGAGGAGCTTTCTTGCTCTTGCATAGCAACCCCACTGTGGGAGGCCCCCTTTTGCAGGGGAACATGACAGGTCCTGGAGGTACTAATCCATTCCTGTGCCCAGTTTGAATTAATCAGATTTGTGAATCAATGTCCAAAGTCCAGTTGAAATCAAGGGGCAGGGTGTGGTGCCACAACAGGCTGCTCTGTCTATCTGATGGAGCTATCTCCTTGCTGTTTGAGCAGCAATGCTCTTTCCCCCCACCCTTCATTTCTCCCCTATCCCTCTTTCCTGTCTTGCCCCAGGTGCTGCAGTCTCACTTTGCACTGTACACAGGTTAAACTTGGCAACCCTTCAGGAAATAGTGGATTTTTAAAATTATTATTTTTTTTCCTGGGCCAGTTTCCTGATGATGAGTGAATGATGATGATGATGAGTGAATTCATTCGACTGCTGTGACACCCAGGTGAGACCTAGACCCCCGGCCAAGGCAATAATCTGCAGCAGGAGAGGAGGGGAAATGGAAAACAACCTTCTTGTTGGTGGCAGTGAGCTGGTAGACCCTGTCTGCTTGTGAAGCTTTTCCATTAGACTGCCCTGAGCAGCACAGAGGCCTGAAGCTTGGTGTGAGGAATATTAACAGATTTCAGTAATAATAGTGTTAGAAGTAGGAAAAAAAAAAAGACTGTTTAGTCTCCCAGAGGAGACCAGATAAATCTTGAGTATCCTGGATGGAGAAGAAGTTTGAGGAGTCTGATGAGAAGGGTCCTGTGCTCTTGCCTGCTCCTGGGAGCAGCTGCAGCTTCCCCTTTGCTGCTTCTGGCACTGGGCAAGCTTGTTGAAGGAGCTAGTGCCCTAGAAAGCTGTTCAGTTCTTTGGCAAGGTCATCCTCTGCTGATTTAGATATTTACTTCTGGACTTGAACATCAGAAGGAGCAGGTGCAGGGCCCAAGACAGAACCTTGTGATCATGATTGGGCAGGGAGCCAGATGACACACACTTCTGTTGGTGACAGAAGATGGCTAGATTGGTTTGGGCATCTCCACCTTGTGAGCTCCCTCTCTGGTGAGCAGTGACATGCCTTTCACCTGGCTTCCCATTTGGATGCCAAGCATCAGGGAGAGCTGGGAAAAGATGCCAGCACACTGCCCTCCACGGTGATGCCCTTGGAGGTCCCATGGGGTGGAAAGCAACTGAGTCACATGGACAATGCAAGGATTGCTGCGTCATCCTACCAACATCTTGGCTAAAGCAATTGCCATCACCTCCTGACTCAGAGCTCCTAAAGAAAATAAAGATACCAGTTTTAAACAGTTTTGTTTTGCAGTCCTGCTGAGAGAGCAGGTCTGTGTTGGAACGGGTATCTGAAACAGCATAGGGAAATTTCTGCAGAGGCAATCTGGAAAAATACTGGCATGCTAATAAGTTATTCTTTTGGCAAAATCTAGGTTTGACAGAGATGATCTTTTATGGGTTTTCAAACATTGTGTGGCAAATTCCTGTCTTGCTCACATGTAAGAGCCCCCACTTAAGAGCAGTGAGTGGTTCAAATGGTGTTTTCAGGATGGTTCCAATTTTTGAGGAGTAACTTGATTATGCTACCTGCGTTGTAATGAGAGCAAGTGTCTGCTAGACAGTAAATATTTGGAACTGTCTCTTCTAAAGAGGTTACCAGCTGAGATGTCAGAGTGTCTTATTGTCTGAGTGCCTGACAAATAACAGCTGGGACAAACTTACATCTGCTGTTTAAACAACTGTGTTCTGGTGAGGGAGCTGAGTCAGCCTGAAAATAATACACGAGCAATGTTAAAACTAAGCTTAATCAAGCAGCAGAGGGAAGTCTCTAGGCTGTGTCTCGGGTCCCAGTTTGAGGCATTTGGTCTGAATGGTGAAGCTGCAGGGTCCTTCTGGTTCCCTTTAAGTACTTCTCTTCCAAGTGGGAAGAGGCTGCTGTAGTTTGTTGGTAAGGTTTGGAGGTCTGCCCATGCTTGTGGGGTGAGCAGGCAGAAAGCATGAAATGTTTAATTGAAAACATGCACAATGGAAATTGGTGTCATGGATCCACCAAGAGCGTGAAATAACCCCCTAATCATAGAGGAGATAAGGGGAGATGTGGTGGAGGGAGTGTCCTGGCACTTTGAAAGCTAAGGCAATTAACTCGTGTTTGATGTGTTGGAGACTAAAGAGATGCAAAAAGGAGTGTCCGGTCTTTGAAAGTCCTGGCTGGAAATGCAAGCCATGGTTGTTGTTACTGAAAGGGAAGCAACTTACTTGGTGCTCAGTCCTTGTTCTAACTGATCCTTACATCTGGATGAGCTGTACCTGTGTGATGCTGAGGTAAGGTAGTGTGAGGACTGCTGTGCAGAATAGAGCTCAGACCTGGAAAGGAGCTCAGGTTGGATCAAGCTTAATATATGGCCCAGAATGACATGTTCTGAGTAATGCTTCCTTCACAGTGTGCAAAAAGAGATCACAGAGATGATCTGGGAACAAAAACTGATGGTTTTGTTTAACCATGTGGATTTTGAGGGTAATCTATAAGGAGGCATCACAAGTCAGTCAGGCTGAGAGTTGGGACAGAAGAGGATAGATCTGAGGGAATGAAAACTAAGAAGGCTCTTGACTTTGCAGGAGATTTTACCCAGAAATAAGATACTGAAATTAAGTGTGCTGTTATGTGCCTTATAAAGTAAGTGTCTTATGTTTTCTCCACCTGGAATCTGTGATGTCCCACGAACTTCCAGTGCCTCAGCCTAACTCAAAACAAGGCAAACTGCTGTGAACAGAGAGTTGGAATGACCTAAACTCAGGGTTTTTTTTCTAATGTTGCTGTTTGAAGATCTTTTTAATGAAACAGTGTGCATTAGGAGCAGGCTCCCCGAGCAGACCAACAGTGCTGAAAAGTTTCCCAAAGTTTCAAAGTCAAACTTCAGGAAAAATATTAGAGACCATTATGTTAGTTTGCTCAGTTGTTCAGACAGCTGGATCTGGCTATTTTAGTAATCTAATGGAGAACCAGTGTAGCAGGATTAACAGAATGAGGCAAAATTAACCCTGGTGTGTTTGGGCCTGGTGTGAGGAATCCCTGGAATGATTTGGGTCTGGTACAAAGAATGTTGGGAATGGTGGTGATTGCTAGTGGGGGAAGAAGCTGGGTGCTGCTAGCCCCTCCAGAACAGAGCATGAATGAAGCATGTGCTAATAATGTACAGTGAGAGAACATGGACTTGCTGCTCATCTAGAGCTCATGGAATTCTTTGCATTAGTTTTCTTCATACATTTTATATTTTGGATATGTTTAATGGGTTCCAAAAGTTGGAACTAACAAGATGCAAAATGGAGCAGATGCTGCTGTTGGTTGGAGTGACATGAGCAACAAGCCCTGTGCATTTTAGTCCCATGAGCTGTGTGTCTCTTTGCTTCCACCTTCCTGCGGTATGTAGGGGAATGCTCAGAAAATAAGTGTATGATGTACAGTAGTGATGTGACAGAAGCTGAAGTGTTGCTTCACTGATGGCCCTTTGTCTTAGGAGTGAAGGTGAAGGATCAGTGAACTGGGTAACTGCTTCTCTTTAGTCTTTCTTGTATTTCTGAGAAAACACATTCATAAATTAATAACCCAAGGAGTGATGAATGCGTGCAAGGGAAACCTGAGAAATGTTGATAAACCTGCCAGCTGTAATTTCTCATTACCTGTAGATAAATACACAGAGCTGAATATTGAGATTCCCACTACCATTCATTTGGTCTTTAAGGTTTTTCCTCCTCTCTCTAAACTGATTTTATATTTACCCAAGGTTTGCAACTGCTCTCAATGGAATTAAGACCACAGCTCACTAAAGTAGACATAATTGGACCCAACTGCAGTTTAGATCCCTTTTGAGAAATGAAGCAGTTAATGTCAGTGAAAATGGAAATTAGTTTCTTCTGAGGACTATTGCAGTGGGACAGACTGTGCTGACCCTTATAAAGAGTCTGAGCAACTTTTCTCGGAACACATTTTATTTTTATTATTTTTTTCCCAAAACTAATGATACTCTTGAGTCTTCCTATTTCCTTGCAGAGTCCACAGGCCTGTATTAGGCTCTTGAGCAAAGGGTAGACTTTTATGTATACATACATGAATGTCTGTACATACGACTAGCTTTAAAATGGTTTGCTAACTGGGGAAGGCTTGGAAGGAAAGGCAAGGAAAGCTTTGCATGAAGTCAGGAGTGCTAAGATATTCAATGCTGTTGCCTCTTGTGACTTCAAAGAATTGTTGGTGCTAATTCTGAGGGTGTTATCTTGAAATATCCCTTCATTGCTTGGTCTTCAGACATCCAAGTATCTTCAGAGCCAGTAAAGTTAAGGTTGTTCATCTATTTGCAGGATTAAGGGTTGTTTTACAGGAATGAATAAAATTTATTATTAAAAAAAACAACAAAAAAAATCACCCTTCAATAAATTTGTATTGAAGAATCTCAGACCTCTGTAATAATTAGATTATCTTCACAGAATCACAGATATTAGGGGCTGGAAGGGAGCTAGAAGATCATCAAGTCCAACCCCCCTGCCTGAGCAGGATCACCTAGACCAAGTCACCCAGGAACAGATCCAGGCGGGTCTTAAGTGTCTCCAGAGATGGAGACTCCACAACCCCCCTGGGCAGCCTGTTCCAGAGCTCTGTCACCCTCACTGAGAAAAAGTCCTTTCTTGTGTTGACCCTAAACCTCTTGTGCTCCAACTTGCACCCATTGCCTCTCGTCCTGTCATTGGATGACACTGAGAAAAGTCTGGCTCCATCCTCTCTACACTCACCCTTAACATATCTTCTGTGTTTATTCGTTGCTGGTCTTCAATTATTTACTAGCATTCAGTTAATGCTCTGTGCAACTGCAGAAGAGCTTCTTAGAATTCACATGCTTTTTTTTTTTTTTTTTTCCATGATGTGGCATTTTTATTCCTCCTGAGTTGCTGTGTTTTAGATTTCTGAGGAGGATGCTGTGAGAAGGGGGAATACAATCTGAGTGTCGAGCCACTCCGTACTTCTTCTCTTTCATATCTGGTCTCAGCATGTGAAAGCTCTGCAGCCAAATCATTCCATCTGTGGTATTGGCAGAGGAGGAGAATGGGTTCTTTTGCGTGAGGTGGCTGCTGTGGCTGTGAAAGGCAGCTTTGAGGAGCACGGCAGTGCCGGGTGGAAACAATTTGCCTTCATTAAGGGCTTCTGAAGTGCGAATTGGGAACCTGAATGCACACTTCATTACCCCTGCGAGTGGGGCTGCAGCTGCTGCAGCATCCCGCCTGGCCCGGCTTGAATGTGAAGAGGAAAGGTGTCTGCCCCCTGCTTTGCACGTTGCTTTGATGGAAAGGTGTCTGCCCCTAGCAGTGCACTTCATGATGATAAAAAGAAATGGATCTGCCCTTTCAGAGCTGCTTTTGGAGAAGAGTCGTTAGGAATGTAACATCTTTCTGATGCCAGTTTGGTGCTTCAAGCATTTGGATGTTCCGTCCCATCTTTCAGTGTGAGGTATCTGTGGTTCCTTCTCTTGAGTATCAGGGCTTCAGTGGCAGTGTTTTGGGAGTAGGGATGAGTTAGAAGACTATGATGTGTAATTAAGCTTTGCTGTTCTACTTTTAGTCATCTTTTCAGTAGATTTCCTTGTGGGATATATATATGTTGTGCTTTCTGTCCTGAATACTTCAGCTTCTTTGTAGCTGTTGCATTGTTTATGATGAAAAGGTAGCACATCAGCAGAGGAGGGATGCCAAAGCCTGAAATGTAGGTATGATTCATGCAGAGATCAATTCAATTGTGCCAGACATTTTGAAAAATGAATTAGCTGTTTCCATCAGCTAATTCACATTTTCCTGGAGTTTTTATTCACGTGAGAAATTGATTTTTACACAAAGCTATAGGCCACTGTCTGTAAGATTTGCTTCTTCCATATAGCTCAGGCAGGAGAACAGTAAAATAAATAGTCATGGATTATGTCTAGTTATTTTTGTTATTGTTATGTCTACTTATTTTTGTTCTGTTTTGTTTGTTTGGTTTTTTTTGTTTTATGTGTGTCTTTTTTTTGTTAGTTGTTTTGGTTTTGTGTGTGTGTGTTTCTTTTCTCACAGAAGTATTTTAATAATTTTGAAAAGGATGACTACTACACAGAAGCACAGAAGTATTTATTTCCCAAAATGCTTCTATGTATATATGCAAAATGAGAATGAAAGAACAATGTGCTGGGGAGGGAGTGGAAATGGCCAAATTCTGATGTTCTTTTTTTTTTTCCCTCCTTTTTCTCTTTCTCCTTCCCTACCATCCTTCAACCACTAATTGACTGCAGGTTTTAGATGCAAGTTTGACAGTAGCTGATATTAATGAGGACAATGTGAAGCATGATTCCCCATCACAGGAGCCACAGCAGCCAGAAGCTGTTGTATCCCCACAGGAGCTGAATGAGCAGCAGCCAGAGGTGGCTTCATCCCTCCAAGAACCACCTGAGGAGCAAGCAAAGGCTTCTGGAACAAACAGTAAGTAAAAACCTGTGTTTGGTGGACACATCATAGAGGTCTGCATGCTAAATAGTGTGAGAAGTTGAAATGAGGCTCAATTGGCTGTCTCCTGGTGAACAGATAGTTACTCCAGTGATGTCATGGTTGCTCAAGTGCTTATTCTAGGGCATTGCTTTGCTGGGACATGTTTTCTCTATGGCAGAGTTCAGATAACAAATGGGTTCTGGATTTAAGCTCTTGGTGAACTCTGCTGTGCCTTGGCTTACCTGCTCCCCTCCCAATCTCTATTCACCTGGAGGAACAGTTCAGTTTCCACTTCATATATTAAGAGTTTCTGCTTCATAGGTCTGTCTCTTCCTTCAGCCTTTTATGTTCATTTATTATTGACATTAATTATAATAAATTAGTCTGAACTAGCAGGAAGGGATGGGCTGCTCTATCTTGATTAAAGTTGCCTTTCCTACTAGTTTTAATCAGATTTGTATATTGACCACAAAACCTGTCTTCATCATAGACAACCCTGTCTGGGGAAAGGGTAGGATGGGAGCATATCCTTCAGTGTCAGCCTGTAGAGCAGATTAAGGCATTTGTGTAGCCCTTAGTGGACTTTCAGGTTGGAGTTCTACTAAAGACAATTCTTTGACATGTCTTCAGATTAGGCAATTTCCCTAACACTATTATCCCAGCAGAAGGTTGCCATAATTTATGCTGAGCTTTTGTGCTTTAAAAAAAATAAATAAATCATTGCTTTTGGTACTGTAAAAACGGTATAAAAGATGTTTTATCTTTCACTGTTGATAAACACTGCTTCTGTTTAAAATTTCAGTCTTAAGTGGATAGGAATGGAAAGAGGATATTAATTAGAGTTGTGAAGGAAAATACCTGATTCTTTGAAATACTGTCAGATTTCATGTTGGTATTCATCTTCTGGATCAAGTAATAGAGAAGGTCTTTCATATGGCATGAATTTTAAGTTAATAGTAAAATATTTTAGTTCTTGATGAATCATTCTGGGTTGTAGCTTCAGTTGTAGAGGAATTGTGGTCCTAGGATGTGTAATAAAGAAAAGATGAGAAACTCCCTTTGAATAGAGGTAGTTACATGTGACTAAAAGCATGCTGGCTTGTAGATGTAGGTATCATTAGGAATTTGTGAGTAGGTTGCCTGAAAAGTCTTCACTTTCTGTGATAATCACCTCTCGTGGTCGTGTGATGTTGCTGTTTTAATTGGGTTTTATTTTACTGTTGTCAGTGGAACCAAGCCTACATAGTAGCCTAAGTTACAAATAAAATAGAAATAAAGCATCATAGCACTGAGGCAACACAGGTAATTGCCTACAGTAATGTTTATGATTTAGGGTTTTTTTGGGTTGGTTGGTCTCTTCTCATCATTATCTGCATCTCACATTCAGAAGGCCATTTTGAGAGATGGTTCAGATTCATCAGAGTTGCCAACTAACAGATTAAATTAACTAGGAAATCTGGTAAATTAACTGGGAAGCTGATGCTGCCAATCAGAGCCACAAACTTGGGCTGTAAACATCTGGACCAAGAATCTGAGTATCATCAGAACTTTGGAGGTATCCAACATAATCCACAGAAATATTATTACTATAATAATATATATCAGATACTAATGCTTTACATTTTCCTCTACCATATTACATTCTTTTTTACTAGCAGTAAGAGCTACTGGAGCATTACATTACTGTACTACAAGTATCCAGAATTATACCTTTCTGAAACCCTTGATAGAAGAATTTAAGACGATTCATAATGTAATTAGGGTGTAGAGAATTCCAATTCCAAAAACCTAAAACAAATGAAAGCAACAAAAGAACCCGAGCCATTGAATGACTGTTAGTAGACAAAGGAGCAAATGTTTTGGTGTTGAGAGACAGAGATGTTTCCTATGGTGGTGGGTTTGTAACTATCATCTGTTGAAGATTGGTCTGGATTCTTTGTGGCAAACTGTATCCAGGAGGCATTACAACAGTGGGAACTGTGGTGGTCTGTGGTCTGAAAGCGTCTGTTTCTCGCGGCAGAGCCGGCGTCTCTGCTCTTCAGGGCGAGGAAACCAAACCAAACAGATAAACACTAGCAGTGAAAGTTTCAAGATGGGCACTTTGAGGCGCGATGATTCAAACTGCCAGCAGGGCAGCGGTGGGGAGAGAAGCTCTTGAGCTGAGCAGCGGCGGGCGCGGGGCGGGGCAGGGCCGAGCACCACCCCCGGGGCCGGAGCGGGACGAGGCGGCGACCGGGGCCGCTGCGGGAACAGCTACCACCCGCTGCCTCTCAGCTACCACCCGCTCCCTTCTCCCGTCGGACGGGTCCGCCTCGCTCCCCCTCAGCTACCACCCTCTCCCTTCGCCCGTGGGGCGGGCCAGTCTCGCTCCCCTCAGCTACCACCCGCTCCCTTCTCCCGCCGGGCGGACCCGCCTCGCTCCCCTCGCCACGCACGTAGGAGGGACCGTGAGGAGGAGGAGGAGAGGGTGCAGGAGGAGGTGTCTGATGATCAGTGCGGCTGCAGCGATGCTGGGGAGCGTAGCGATGACGGGTGAGGCTGCGCGGCGCCGGGACCTTGGTTCGTTTTTGCTTTCCCTGTGCTGCTGAGTCCGTGCGGGGGGCATCGCAGCCGTGTGCCAGCCCGAGGGCTACCTCAGCTTGCCGAGCTGCTGCTGCTGCTGGCCTCTCTTGGGATGTCCTGGCAGCGCATGAGGAGTTAAAAGGTCTGGCTGAAAGAGGATTTGTTGTTATTTTATTTTAATCACAATGAAAAACCGCTTCCAAGTGAAGGTCCTGAAATGTTTGCGCTTGCTGTGCCCTCAGTCGACGATTGATGCGGTACTTACGAGGCTTGTAGAAATGGGAAGATTGGAATTAGCTTTTCTGCAGTACCAGAATATGGCATAGCCTATGAAACTGAGCAGCAGAAAGAAAAGACAGTGACCACACTGATGTTATTTTATGCTAAGCGATAATAGTAAAATATCTTAAGGCTAAACTTGGTGTAATTGAAGGAAATGTAGAAGCTGGCATCATTTATATGCTGAAAAAAAGAATTGCATGAAAATGGAGCTTTGTCAGTTTTGAATTGTAATGAAGCAAAATCCCAAGGAGCTGTGGTAGGATGTGTGTGTACAGGCTTGTGTGGCAGCAGGATCCCAGCCTGTGATACCAAAAACCCCATGTTCTGTGCCTTGAACTCTCTATATCATATTTGAGATAGTAGTGCATGAGCCACTGATGTGACAACTAATACAATAAGCTAATTGATCTTTCTGAAAAGATAATAGAAGAAGTCAAAGGAAAAAATACTACCTAGAACTGCTGTTTTTACACAAACATGTCTTTCCCTGGGAAACAAAGCAGTAGTATGAAATTTAAACGAACAAACCCAATTTTTTTTTTTTCTCTAAAGATAATTAATTTGCATCAAAATCTATCTTAAATCAATGCTTTATATCTTTAGCAGCCAAGGATTATTTTTTTTCAGTGAACTGAAAATTTACGGATTATTTGCTGGAGTAGTGAATGAATTCAACAAGTATTAATGTGAAATATTTTAGCTGAAAAATACATATTGACAGCAAAGCCTGGAGAAGTCCATCTCTGTTTGGAGTTGACCCTGGGGAGGACTGTACGTGTTTTGACTCAGTTAGTAGGGGAGGAGATATCCTACTGCTGTTTACAATAGGGTTTTCATTAAATTGGATGTTTAATGAGCTTATCACATGCTGAGTCTTCTTCCTCAAGGGCTCTCTCTCTCTTTTTTTTTTTTATATTTTTTATTTCCTTTTATTGTTAGTAATTAAAGGTTAAACTGTTTTTCAAAAGCAATCCCTTTATAGGGTTGCACGGTTGGATCATTTGAGGTTTTCCTTATTTAATAATTCTAGTGGAGATTTGGATTTTCACTGCAGCACAACTACTTCTACAGTGTGCTTTGTGAGAACTGCATCTAGCTCCTAGCACAAATTACTGTTTCTTTGAAGGGAGAGTGCCTCTCCTTATTGGTAAGTGGGAATGTTTTCAGCTATCCTGACTTAATTCCAGCAGATGCAGCTACATCTCCTTTGTGGTGAGTTTGTCTGTGATGTTTGTGTTACTCTTTATGCCATTGTTTTGATAAAGAAAACTTTTAAAATCTGGTTTTCACTGAGCATTCTCATTTATCTTTAGCAGTTCTGAAAAATCTCTCATTGTTTACTGACCTGAATTTCTTATCCTGTCCTTGTTCTTAGCAGAGCAGAGGGTGTTGGTTTGGGTTTTTTTGTTTGTTTATTTTTCCTCAAATACCCTAGTGCTAGTTTTGCATCTATGTTATGTGTGGTGGATACATTTCATTTTAAAAGGTGCAACCAAGTCACTGTTCAGTCACTGTTCATGAGGCATGGGCAGCATGGGTAACCATGAAATTTCAGGAATATTTGTAGCGTGCTGGTATGCTTCCCAAGCTGAACAGCTGGACTGGTTTCAGAGCACTTTATTATTGTTGAGTTCATTTAATGAAGAATATTTAACTACAGTAACTGTATACCCCAACCATGGCTAATCACTCTTCTGGATTGAAAAGAAAGTGATTTTAGAATAATTTTACTGGGTGTGTTTTTTTGTTTTGGTTTGTTTGTTTGTTTTCTTATAGTGCTGTTTCTTGAAACATTAAAATGAAAGAATAAATACCTTTAAAATCTTAAATGAATGAAATATGTAACCTCCCTTACTGGAATTTCAGAAGTTGGTCTCTAGGTGAAAGCAGATAAATACAGCTAAAGCAAAACCTTCTAACAGTGTCTCTGAGGAATGTTAGTGTATCACAGAGGAAACAGTTGTGCTTTCTCTGATTTCCTATGAGGTTCTGTACCATGGCCTTTCCTAGGGACATTGCTTTTGCTTTCTTAAGGTATTCTGTGCCATGAAAAATCACAGCTCTTCTGGAACTTCATCTGTTTAAAAATGAACACAAAGGTATGGGGGATTTGAAAGCTTAACTCTTTGCTTTCCCCTCACATCCCAGAGACCTGAAGGCTGAACTTAATGCTATTTGCTTCTAAAGCTCTGCAAGGACAACATGTTTGGAAAGCTCTGTTATGGTGTATGCCCTATGAAATTCGCTATGAAAAACACTCTGGATCCTCCCTCCTTATTCCATTCCTCTGCAAGGAAGGTGGCAAGCCAGCCCTTAGCAGTGAGGGAGGGAGTAGACTGGGGAGTGGAACTGCTTTCTGTGAAAGAACCACTTGTACACGGCAGTGGAGACAAATCCCGAGGCTAGCAGGGAAAAGAAGAAGGTGTGAAATCTTTAAATTCAAACTGTGCTTTGTTTTTTACTTACTGCCTCTCCATCTTTACCATTTTTTACCCTATTGACTTTAACTGTTTCTACTTATAATTAGAAGTTAAGGGAAAACTGCATTTAACAACTGAAAGCTTGGTATATCATGGACACTCGATTCAAATGATTTGTTTTTAATTGCCTTCTGTTTTAGCATCATGCAAGTTTTAAAGCACTAGATGTCATGGTCATAGCAAATCTTGGTACAATTCCTGTAAAAATTCCCCCTCATCCTTACAGCTTTGGGGTTCATTTAGCCCTCTGCAAATCTACTGAGAGTGTTGTGTATGTGACCAAGGGCTTGATTTGGCCCTAAATACTTCAACCTGACGTAAATGAAACCAGCACACAGTCCTGGGGAGTCTTTTGATGGCCAGTGGAGTCTGAGAGGGGGATGCTGGGTGTGTGTGACATCCATCTGAGAGATTGGGAATGCAGGGAATTCATGGAAAAAATCCAGTGCTGTGCTGCATGCACATCCTTAGGGGGAAAAGTCAACCAGCTCCAGATGTTGACATGGTTGACTGTGAGCACATGAAGTGCTGTGGATTTAACTCTTGCTGTCAGAGTGCTTTTTAAATTATTTTTTTTTTAAACTCCATTAACTACTAGGGGGTGAAACATTTTCACACCTAGCAATTGATCAGATGGTGGGAGCAGTTAAGTTGCACTGCTAGCTGTGACTATCAACCTGCTAAAAGAATTCTTTATTCATTGCATTTTGAATGGGATGAGACCAGGAATTCAGTTGTTCTGAAAATACTAATTTTTAAATATCCGATCAGTATACTTCTGATAAAACAAAAATAAATTCTTACTATGGACTCAGCTGCATATGAAGTTCTGAATTCAATCACTTCAAGACCATTAATTTCATGTGTTTCTTTCGGAATAAAACAGCACTTAAAGTTATTTAAAACACAAGCAGCCTCTTGATTAAGTTAAAACTGTTTGAAAGTTTAACTGGTACATAAGCATTTAAAATAGAATATCAGCATTAGTTCTATAGCCATAGTGGATTGAAATAATGGATCCATTTTATGATATCACTGTTGATATTTATCATTGCCTCTGCATATATTCTTACTGTATTGTTTTCCTCGAGTAGCACATAGCTAAGGAAGTGCAAGTAAAGAAATTGCATTCAGAGCAGTGCTTTGCTAGATTATTTTTTTTTCTGTTGGGTATTTTGATGGGGCTCTCCTGTGTTTCTTAAGGATGCTTTCAAGGTCAGTTCATTTGTTCAGAAAATGATCTTGCCAGAATACCTGTGGTAGTGACAAGAGACACTACTTGGAACAACAGCTCTGTGTGTCAATAACTTCCAGACCTCCTGAGGTGCAGCTGTTCATTGTTTGTATCTGGAAGCATACTAACAATGTTTGGGCATGAAGAATGTAATTAATAAAAACATCATTAAAGCATCCCACTGCTAAATGTAAAGTTCAGTGTGTACAGCTGACTGCTCAGATCTCCTGCTTTTCTTTGTGCCCCGCTGGATATCAAAATGGTCTTTGGGGTGTTTCTTCTTCTGGCAGCTGGAAGCATGCAGAGAAATTTCTTGAGTGGGATCTCTCTCCTCCAATGCTGAGGAATGGCATCAGAAATTCAGTTCAAAAGACTCTCCCAGGGATTCAAACGTAAAAGAGGCAGATAGAGAGTGGAAGCACCATCAGCAGGTTGCTTAACAGCTGCCGTTCAAGCTCTGTGTTGCCTGGGGGATGAGAAACTTTCTGGACAAGCTAAATGCTTTTAGTTGTAGAATCGAGGGGGTAGTGCTTGGACTAAGTCTACAAGCATAGCCCTGGTGCATGATGAGGGAGAGATGAAGTGTGATGTGTAGCATAGATTTTACAGTTCTGAAAGCTTATTACGGTGCCTCTAAACTCTGTGTTCTCTAGTTTCATGACTTCATGATTCATACCCATACCTGCAGATGCTGGTAATAGTTACTCAGCTCTTTTGACCTGGAAAGTGTTTTACAGAGATGCAGCCTGTATCTTGGGGTGTTACAAGCACACTGTTTTAGGAGTAGGATAAGCAAAAAATGCTTTGCATGTTTATCATGAATACAAAGAGCTGCCTTTATACACTACCCCAGAGAATCTTATCTTTCACTTTGAAAATACACCTCATTCATTCATATTCTGTATCATTCCCCCCTTACAGTAATCCTGCTTACCTGCAAAACCTTGAACTTCCTCTGAACACTAACTGTCTTCTAGGAGTAAGCAAAGAAATGCAGCTCAGATGCAACTACAAACTCTTAATTTTTTGAAAACCTCATGATTTTCCAACTGGTGGCTTGCATTCCTAGGGAGTGCTTGCAAAAGGAAAGAGGAAGCTCTAGGAAGCTGTGGCTCTAGCTGCTTGCAATGAGTCACTAGTGTCTTTTGTTCTGTCCTCTGCTCCCACTGGTTTCCTACTTCTGGTCTTCCCCACTTAGACCCAGCATTTCCCACTGGCTCGGAACCTCTTTTTAAAATTATTATTTACTTTAAAATTATTATTTAATAATTTATATTAAATAATAATTAACATATATTTATG
>VYZU01083802.1:8300-29923 GCA_013401355.1 Ceyx cyanopectus | reverse complement strand
TAATAATTTATATTAACTAATATATTTAAATATATTAATAATGTATAATAATAAATAATTATTTATAATGTATAATATTAAATTAAATAATTATTTAATAATAATTATTTACTTCAAAATTATTATTTACTAATCTAATTCATAGATTCTCATAAATTATTACATTAATCAGAATCATAGATTGTCATTATCTAAATCATGTCAGATGGAGACAGAGATTTCTATAGGTGTGATGGTAAGCATTTTGGCATTAGTGCAGGACTCAGGAAGAGCAAAAGGGAGACTATACACCTTATTTTCATCAGAAGTGTTAAGAGGCCTTGCTTGGGAGCAGACTCCTATTTAACATTAAATGGTCAGTGTTATAATTTCATAGCTGTTTCCACCACCTAGTGGTTCTTTGGCTTTATCCTTGTGCAGTGTCAGCATACAGCCACATCATGTTTGATTTTCAAGAGTCCAAAAATATTAATAATCACATCAGTTATATTTTGGTGAAATGAAAAGTGAGTTCAAAAGAGTTACTGCTGCTTCTAGCTGTGCTTACAACCCCCTTTCCTTTCCCTACCTTACCATGGCCTGAAGTGTTCTAGCAGTGAGTTACTTTTGCTCATGGTATGTTCTGGTGTTTGTAAGAGGAACGTTACCAATGGAGTAACAATCCTGACTTCTTCAGAAAAATGTCCATATTGTCTTGCTCTACTCCCTCACAAATTACTCAGTTTGAACATCTCTGGTTTTTAAAATGTTCAGGGAGTTGGGGTGTTACCTGAGGTCAGACTTGGAAGTGAATTAGGAGTTCATAGTGAAGTAAATTATTTTAAGCTGTTAGATAAAGCGAAAGCCACATACCTCTGTTTACATCTACTAAGGAACAACATCCAGTAGGCTGCTAAGTGAGTATAAACATAATTTTAACTTTATGGCACTATTAGAAGCCCTTCCTCCAAAGGTACTTACTTGGGGCATGGGGAACATGCAGATTTTGTGCTCTGAACTGGATGTGTGCTGGCCTCTTAACTGCTATGTGTCAGGGCTTTATTTCATGTCCCAGTCAGTGACCTGAGGCAGCTCATGGCCAGAGGGGGCAATAATACTGGAACTGTCCCAGTAAGACTAAGAGGACAGTTGCCAGGGAATTAAAAACTCCAAAGGTGATCAAGAAAGAGATAATGCAGACACAGACTTGTGAGCAGTGGAGGGTAGGATTTTACCTGCTGCCATGGTAACAACCTTGTTAATTGTAAACAGTGTGGAATCACTGTAGATGAGGTTTCTGTCTGGCCATAGTGGGGATGTGGTCTATGGGAGAATTCCAAGACTGGTGATCTTTAAAACAAGTATGTTGTAATGTAACAGTTTGGGGGATACAGGTTTTAAGAAAACCAGGAAATTTCCCATAAGCATTTTCACATCTTACTAGTCTTTTATGACAGAGCTGTGAAATGAGCTTTTCTTGTCATCATTCTAGGTGAACACAGTTTTGTCTTTGTTTTTGTTTTTCCTTTTTCCCTCAGAGGTGTCTGCATTAAAAGGATGCTGAGCTTCGCTTCAGAAATATCACATTTTCTGTACATTCTTTGAGTAATTCATAATATAAGTTGGCCCTAAAGTTAAACCAAAACAAATCCCTGTTAAGGAATGAAGGAGATTGAGAGAATATAAGCTTGAAAGGTGCATTTGCAAATAAATTTTGGAAAGACCCATACGGTGGTATAAAGGAAAGGAATTGTAGTAGTCTTAGAACAAAAACTAGTCCTTAAACTTAATAGTAACACATAGAAGAGGCACACAGATAAGGGAATAAGTATGTTTAGGAAAGTTTGTAAAAAAATTAAAAGGAAAAAAAAAATATTAAGGTATAATATAACATGAAATTGCAAATGAAACTAACTTTTTTTGTTGTTTTTGTTTAAACAGTTGGACAAACAGAACGTTCCAGTGTATCTTTGAAGGAAGACACTGAGACTATGGAGACAATTCCACCTGACTCAAGCACCAAGGATGGTGTGGATGCTGAGGAAGAGGATGCTCATACAATTAAACAGCTGCCAGCTTTGGAAGAAGAGGCAGAAGACCATGCATCGGAGCCCCAGTCTTATGATCTGGGTTTTAAAAAGGTTTTTAAATTTGTTGGGTTCAGATTCACAGTGAAGAAGGAAAAGACAGGAAAATCAGAACCAGTTCAACTGCTTACTGTGAAAAAGGAAACCCAAATCCCTAAAGGAGCTGATGATCAAAAAGAAGCCAGCTCAGAAGAAATAGCACTGCCTGAGGATGCCCTCTCTGCAGAAGACACCACCAAAGACACACTGCAAAAGGAAAAAATGGATGATGAATCTCCTAAAACACCAGAAGCAAAGGAGATTTGTTCTCANAATGTGATCTTTAAAACAAGTATGTTGTAATGTAACAGTTTGGGGGATACAGGTTTTAAGAAAACCAGGAAATTTCCCATAAGCATTTTCACATCTTACTAGTCTTTTATGACAGAGCTGTGAAATGAGCTTTTCTTGTCATCATTCTAGGTGAACACAGTTTTGTCTTTGTTTTTGTTTTTCCTTTTTCCCTCAGAGGTGTCTGCATTAAAAGGATGCTGAGCTTCGCTTCAGAAATATCACATTTTCTGTACATTCTTTGAGTAATTCATAATATAAGTTGGCCCTAAAGTTAAACCAAAACAAATCCCTGTTAAGGAATGAAGGAGATTGAGAGAATATAAGCTTGAAAGGTGCATTTGCAAATAAATTTTGGAAAGACCCATACGGTGGTATAAAGGAAAGGAATTGTAGTAGTCTTAGAACAAAAACTAGTCCTTAAACTTAATAGTAACACATAGAAGAGGCACACAGATAAGGGAATAAGTATGTTTAGGAAAGTTTGTAAAAAAATTAAAAGGAAAAAAAAAATATTAAGGTATAATATAACATGAAATTGCAAATGAAACTAACTTTTTTTGTTGTTTTTGTTTAAACAGTTGGACAAACAGAACGTTCCAGTGTATCTTTGAAGGAAGACACTGAGACTATGGAGACAATTCCACCTGACTCAAGCACCAAGGATGGTGTGGATGCTGAGGAAGAGGATGCTCATACAATTAAACAGCTGCCAGCTTTGGAAGAAGAGGCAGAAGACCATGCATCGGAGCCCCAGTCTTATGATCTGGGTTTTAAAAAGGTTTTTAAATTTGTTGGGTTCAGATTCACAGTGAAGAAGGAAAAGACAGGAAAATCAGAACCAGTTCAACTGCTTACTGTGAAAAAGGAAACCCAAATCCCTAAAGGAGCTGATGATCAAAAAGAAGCCAGCTCAGAAGAAATAGCACTGCCTGAGGATGCCCTCTCTGCAGAAGACACCACCAAAGACACACTGCAAAAGGAAAAAATGGATGATGAATCTCCTAAAACACCAGAAGCAAAGGAGATTTGTTCTCAATCAGCTGCCTTAGCCACTGAGACTGCATCACCGTTAAGAAAATTTTTTACTCAGGGATGGACTGGATTTAGGAAAAAAAAGAGTTTTAGGAAGCCTAAAGAAGATGAACTACACTCTCCTACAAAAGAAGAGGAGCAAGAAAAAGAGGGGGCAATACTAACAAATGAAACCAGTGAAAAGATGGAGACAGCTGAGTTGTCTGAGAAGCAAGGTGAAGAGAGGCACGTGGCAGCAGTAACTGTCGAAGTGTGTGAGAAGGAGCAAACTGAAGGTGAAAAGCAGGAGTCAAAAAGCACCGTGGCAGCCACAGGGGTGGAAGTGAGTGAGAAGGAAGAGCTAATCATGTCTGATGAGCAGGAACAAAAAGAGGATGTAGCAGCAGCAGTTGATAAAGAAAGTGCAGAGGAGAAAACATCTGAAGAAGCTGACCAAGAAAGGAAACTGGTGGAAGTCTCAGGAGAGCTTGGTAAAAAGGAAGAAAAAACTGACGGAGAGAAAGAAAGTGAGATAACAGAGGAACCACTAAAACTAAGGTCAGTGGTACCTGTTGACAGTGTGAATGGAGAATTGAAAACATCTTCAGAAGTCCTACCTGTGGGAGAAGAGAAAGTGGAGCCAGCAGGGAAGTGTGAAATAGATGAGACAACTGAAATATCATCTACAGAGAAACTTGAAGCAAGATCTTTGGCAATTGACATTTCTAGTGAAGAGCTTGAACAATCTGAAGGAAGAGGAGATAAAGCTGCTCCATTGGGTAAAGAAAGATCTGATGAAAAAGCAGAGGAAGCAGCATTGAAACTGTCAGCCCTAGCAGAAGATGCTGCAAAAGGAGAAGCTCTGGATAGAATTTCAGAGCATCAAGGAAGCAAAGAAGATGAGACCAAACTGACTCTGGGTACTCCTGGTATGAAGTCTTCTTCTACTCCTGAATGTTCAGTTGCCACAGAGGATGCTCAACAGTCAGACAAACCCACTGATGAAGGAGGAGAGGGAAAAACTGGCATAGTTACGACTGCTAGTAACAAACCAGATGAAATAATCACAGGAATAACTCATGAAGAGGCAGCTGGAAAGAGGTCTCCAGAAGGTATCACCAATGAAGTCGAATTGTTGTCTTCTCAAGAGAAAACTAAACTGCAAGGCAGCCCTTTAAAGAAACTCTTTACAGGTACAGGCTTAAAAAAACTGTCTGGAAAGAAGCAAAAAAACAAAAGAGAAGAATATAAATTAGGAGAACAGGGTGAACCAACTCAGCACTTATCGGATTCACCAGATAGCCCTGAGGAACAAAAGGGAGAGAGTTCTGCTTCTTCTCCTGAGGAGATAAATGAATTGCCTTCCTTGGAAAAATCTGTGGATGGAACACAGGTCACTGAAAATGAAGATGCTGCAATTTCAGATATGGAGCGAAAAAGAGAAAGTGTTACACCCTGGGCATCTTTTAAAAAGATGGTGACTCCCAAGAAACGTGTCAGAAGGCATTCTGAAAGTGATAAAGAAGAAGAAATTGATAAGACAAAGAGCACTGCAGTGTCTGCAACTGAAAACGGTGTGGTTGAAAATCAGGGAGAAATAAAAGAAAATGGGATGGACCAGAAAGCAGAGAAAAGCATAGAAGAGCCCAAAAGAAAAGTTGACACTTCTGTGTCCTGGGAAGCTTTTATATGTGTAGGTTCCTCGAAGAAAAGAGCCCGGAAATCATCATCATCTGATGAAGAAACTGAACATAAGCTTGGTCAAGAAAGCCAAAAAATAGAAGAGTCAGGGCAGAACAAAGAAATAGCAACAGATGCAGTTCTTACTAGCTCTCAGGAGAGTGATCAAGGACAGGGGAATTCCTCTCCAGAGCAAGCTGGAAGCCCATCTGAAGGTGAAGGTATCTCAACCTGGGAATCATTTAAAAGGTTAGTCACTCCAAGAAGGAGATCCAAAACCAGAATGGAAGAGAGAAATGAAGACTCTGCTGTGGGATCTGGCCTGGAGCATTCAACATCGGATGGTGAGCCTGGAAAAGATGAATCATGGGTTCCCTTTAGAAAACTGATGCCTGGACGTAGGAAGAAAAGGTCAGATGGCAAGCAAGAAGCAACTCATCTTAAACAAGCAAGAGAAGACATGGCAGAAACAACAGAAGAAGATTCTGATATTCCAGCTGTTGTTCCTTTGTCTGAATATGAAGCGGCAGAGCAGGAGAAAATTGCAGCCCAACAGGCAAAAGACACCGAAGTGACCCGAGAAGAAACCTCTGAGGAAGAGAGAGCAGCAAAATCAGAAGAGATGCTACGAACTGAGCAAGCTCCTGAGGGGCTGGTACATGCAGTGAGTGTTACCATTGTGGGAGGGGAAAGAGCAGTTACCAGTATTGAAGAAAGGTCACCATCCTGGATATCTGCTGCTGTGACAGAGTGTATTGAGCATACCAAAGAAGAGGCAGAGCAAGAAACAGAGAAAGCATTTGAATCAGATGTTCTTGTGGAAGAAGCAGTGGTGGTTGCCAAGACTGTGCCAGAGATGAGGAAGGATCTCAGTGATGACACCACAGCAAGTGAGCTAGAGCCAACTTCAGAAGCAGTGACAGCGCTGGAGGAGACAGCAGAAGCTTCCTGTGCTGAAGAAACTATGGAAGTGTCTCTCGCTGAGGAGACAACTGAGATGGTTTCTGCTGTTTCACAGTTGTTAGAAACCCCAGATACTACAGAGGAAGTCACACCTGTGCAAGAAGTCGAGGCCACTGAACAGAATTTGAAAGAATTAGACAAACGGACACGAAAAGTTCTTGAGGATGTTGCTGAAAGAGTGAAGTCAGCAGAAGTAGCACAGCTGGTTAGTGAAAGAACTGTGACAACAATTCCAATACCAACAGTACAAGGAACTGATTCAGAAGTGAAGGATGACGCTGTAGATGGGAAAGTTGTAGGCCAGGAAACTGTTTGTCTTGAACAGTCCTTGGAAAAAGGAGAACACAAGGAGGATGGCCTCAGGCCCCAGGGAAGCACAGGGAGCCTTCAGGGCCAAGAGGGAATTGAAGGGATTGTTCTCCATGAAGGTTCAGAGACAAGTGAAATACCTGCTGCAGTGAAAGAAAGCACAGAAGGATGTAAAAATGTTGATCAATTGAGAGATGAGAGGCGGTGTCAGGCAGGTGAAGAAGCAGTTGAAAACCATGTAGAAATATCTGAAGTTCAGAGGTTAGTAGAGGAACCTTCATCACATGCCAGAGAGTTTCACAGCATCAAAGCAGTCACTCCTAGGGAAGAGCTGTTTGCAAAGCAGGAGCCTTCAGAAGACAAGAAACTGCCCATAGCAGAGTTACCAGTAGAGGAGACAAGAGATGAACATCTTCCAGAAGTACAAACTGCAGTAAGTATTGCATGTAACACAAAGGTTTTTTTTTTGTGGTTTTGGTTTTTTTTGACACAGAAGAAACCATCAGGTGTTAGGTACTATACCTGAGTTAAGACCAGGTTGTGGGGCTGCTGCACAGCACAATGTGACTGAAGATACTATATGAGCACCAAAGTTGCATAGATGTGATCCATAGGATGCCACAGAGGGGGGGTGTCTTCAGTTGTAGGCAGAGGTAGAACTGTAGCTGAGGTGTCATGGCAAAGGGAGGAAATGAAATAACACCACTGTCTCCAGCTTTAGCTGTGCAGGAGTTACTGTGGCTGAAGTGTTCCTACCTTCCTTCTTACTTCTTCCTTACTTGCCCACCATCTTCCTGGCTTATAGAATCATAAGACGCCAGGTTGGAAGGGACCTCAAGGATCATCTGGTCCAGCCTTTCTTGGGAAAAGTACATTCTAGTTAGAATGGCCCAGCACTGTGTCCAGGTGAGTCTTAAAAGTGCCCAGTGTTGGGGACTCCACCACTTCCCTAGAGAGATTATTCCAATGGCTGACTCAGTCTTTGTTTCAAGTGCTGTTACCTGTCCCTTGCTTTAGGCTGTCTTTTAATTAATCTTTTGTGTGTCCTGAAGAACTGAACTCGCCCTTTTTCACAGGTCTGTTTCAATTCTCTGCAGGTGCAGGACAAGACAGAAGTTGGAACCTCTTCCTTGGGTCTCACAGCTGAAGAGCCTGTGCAGCTTGAAGAGGGCCAAATCCTCACTGTGGGACCAGAGTGCACAGAAGCAGCTGTTGCTGTGGTCTGTGTTAACCCAGAAAGACAAGATGAAATTCCTGAGTTAGACTCAGAAGAACAATCTTGGACTAGAGAAGATCCTATCAGGGCACCTGAGAAAGAGGAAGATGATGCTGTGCTCCTCAGAGTAAAAAGCACAGAAGCTGCTGTTACTGAGGTTCCACCACAGACTGAGGAAAAAGCCTCTGCCCTTCCTTCAGAAACAATTGGTTCAGAAACAGATGCAAATGCTGAGCAATGTGTGAGAGGTGGGGCTGGCAGGCACGTTACAGCAAAAGATTCTGTGCCCATCCTTAAGCCACAATGCAGACAAAAGGCAACTGAAACACTCTCCCAGAGTGATGAAAACAAAAGTGGCAAAGTGGAAGATGCTGTGCTCAAACCTGAAATACACTTGGAGAGTAATTCCACTGTCACCGAGGTTCCCATACAGATGGAAGCAGACAGCACATCTAATTTAGCATCAACACTCCCAGATCTCCCTGAAAATGGAAGCATTGTCCTCGTTGATAAGAGTCCTAAGAAATGTGAAACACCAAGCATCTTAGCCGAAGAAGAGACTGTGGAAAAAGAACAAGAATGTGCAGAAAACTTAAACTGTCAAGACCTTCGGAAAGAAGATAACAAAAATGAGCAATCGGTGGAAAGAGCCAAAGAAGTACTTGAATCTGGAGAACAGGAGAATGTGAGAGGTGATGAGCATTCAACTGCTGTTCAGCCAGAGGTTTTGACTGTGCATGAGGAAGGCTCTTGCTCAGCCTTCCTACAAACGGAATGCTTGGAGACTCCTGTAGCAGCTGCAGCAGTTGAAGAGCATGTCATGGCAGAAACCACAACACCTGCAGACACTATGGCTGAAACTGTGCAGCCCTTGGCAACCACACTCAAGCAGCTGGCTTCTGAAGAGGTCCCAGTTGGTACTGTTGACTGTTCAGGCTGCAAGACTGCAGATCTTGGTAGTGCAGAAGTGCCTGAGCCTCAAGTAACTCCTGCTTCTGTGAATGGAATATTGGAGGAGCAAGAGAGGCCCCAGAGTATTGGGCAGCCCAAACAAAATGGTCTGCCTCTGAGTGACTGTCTGCCTCTCACCCATGGGGAGTTGGAGAAGGGTGCTGTTCAGTCTTTGACCATAGAGTCCCAAAGTACCACAGTGGTATCGAGCACCATCCAGACGGCTGTTCACACACTTGCTGGAGCAGAGCTGGCTGCAGCTGACTCAGAGCAGCATGTTAAGTCCTTGGGGAAAACCCCTTCAGATACAAGTCTACCTGAACTCCTGGGAAGCACTGTGGAGTCTGCAGAAATCCATGCAACCGTAGAGAAAACAAGAGACATGCTATTAACTTCTGAGATACTGAAAGATGGACAAGGTCAGAATTCCTTAACAGTTGTGGCTGGCCCTGAAGATGTTTCAAAGGAAATTGTGAGACTTCAGAAATCGACACTAGAGCTAAGTACTTTAGAAGATTCAACCAAAGAGCCCCTAGACCTACACCCACCAAAATTAAGGGAAAAAGAGGTTGGGCAGATTACTGAAATCCCAGACCAACATACTGGTCAGCAGACACGTAGAGAAAATGAGGACGAACAAAGCTACCCAGCAGTGGAAGATGGGAAAATGCAGACATGGGAGGATGATAGTTGCCAAGAAGGAACTTCTTGTGAGAGTCCACAAAATCAGAATGCCATGGCTCCTGAGGCCTTGAACGTAAGTAGCATGTTTAGCCAGCAGTTGCTGTATTTTTCCAAAATAGTTCCAGGGGTCTCTAAAGCAGTTGCATTGCCCTTTTAAATTCTGGTGAAAGGCAACGGCTTCCCAGTTTAACCAACAGGCCACAGATGTGTATATACATATTGTTTTAATTTATTCTCATTTTACTGTATCTCTTCAACACCTTGTTTCTTTTCTGTACAGCTACCCTCACTTTAATGGCCTTTGACTCAGCCTGTAGTTTAGTGTGATACTTCTAGAAGGTTAAAAAATGTGTCTTCTAGTTTTTATAGATATGTGCTTTTTTGACATGTGTTTGATGTATGGGATTTAATCTGCAAACATGCTTCCTCTCTAACAAAGCTCTTTCAAAAATCCTGAAGGATTTTGGGTGTTGCCTTCCACCCAACCACTGGAGTGCCTCAAGTACTGAAGCTCCTTGCATTCAGGGAAGTCTAAAACAGAAATTATAGGTGCAGTCTCTCCCTGGGATCTTTTGCTGCACTTGCTTTGCTAAGTCATGAGACTTTTACCTCTGTCTTTGGGAACTGCTTGGGAAAATAACTTATTTTTCAGAGAGAGGAAGTTGTTATTAATGATGTTCTACTGTTGCCTTTCTTTCAGATGTGCTAAGCATCCACATAACATTTGAAGAGATGCCAGTCCTAGAGAACAACTGACAATCCTGCAACAGAAACAGGAGCTTGATTCACTATCCTTTATTCATGGATGTTAATGTCTGTTCTTTAGAAGACCTCACCTTTTTTTGTCATTTCTATTAAAAACCCTATGCCTTTAATGCTGGCGTTATCCACACGTATGTTCCATTTGAAGGTCATTTGCCTCTGCCCAAAATACACCACTCTAAAGACTGGAGATGCACAACTGAGTGAATAGACTGCTAAAATTTGTGCCACAGTTATTACTGTCCCCTCACTTAATGTATGTCCTGTCTGTCCCATCTCCTTGAATCCCTTCACTCACTCCCTCAATTGCCTTCTTTCTGCAGGCTCCCTTACCCCCCACATCTTTCATAGCTGCCTTGATTTGACCTGCAAGTGGCTGTAGATGCTGCTTGACTTGTGTGTGAGGGGGAAGAGGAGGGCTGACTGATGAGAACATGTGAGACTTCTGGCTGAGGAGCAGACTTGTCCTTATCAAACAGTAAGAACTGGATCATACACAGATTGCTGCCTTGCAGTCCCCTTTGAGTGTCTCCATCCATCCATCCATCCATCCATCCATCCATCCATCCATCCATCCATCCATCCTTCAGTTGTATTTGTGCAGGCCTGATTTAGTCAGAAAGTACTTTGATGGTGTAGCTTGAAAGGAGATTGAGAATACCCTTCTTCTGTTGTATCAGACTTCAGGTCTCAGGACTGGACTGTAATGTGTTGAATATTTATATGTATGTCTTAAACCCAATTCTGATTTTAATATAGAGCTATGATCCTTCTGTGCTCTTTAGGCATACCCTTAAATGAATTTTGTAGAGTAGCCTAGAGAGGAAATTGATACCATTGGAGCAGAAATTGATATCATGTAGTTAGTTTCCTATTTATTGTTCCAGGTTTTTTTCTCTTGGAAAATCTCCCCAAAACTTGGCTGTCTTGCTTTGAATATTTATATATCCTAAACCCAGTTCTGATTTTAATGTAGAACTATGATATTTCTGAAGACAAAATGAGAGCCTTGACCTGGACAAGATCCACCACTCACTTCTACTTACATTCCTTCCTGGTTTCTGAGACTCTTCCACTCCTGCTCATGTAGCAACCCCATGGTAACACAACCCTCAAATCACTCTCTTCTCCTTCTCGAGCCTGCTTGCTTCTGGTCACTGCCCCATCCAACCCCAAGCCTTTCCCCACACCTACACCATCTAACAGTGTGTGCACACAAACCCTGCCTTCAGCCTCTCTCCCACCACAGCATTTCCTGAAACCCTTCCTGCTCCTGTCACCTCCCTGTCTTCACTGAGGGGGAAGAAGGAAGGAGGGTAAAAACATGGTGACAAATTCTGCCTTGGATCGCAAAAAAATGATGATGCCTTTAGGGTTCTGAGGCCTTAGAAACCTTCATGTGAGGTGGATTGGACTGACAGTAGCTGCAGACCAGAATGAGCAAGGCAATTTAAAGATAGAGAGAAGCCCCAGGACTGCAAGTCCTGGGATGTGTGTCCCTAAGAGCAGTTGGTCCTCTCTTTTGTGGTTTACATTAAAATCAAACATGGGGTACAAGTCAGATAATTTCAGCTCTGATTTCTAAAGTGGAGATTACAGATCGCACTTTGTGAGCCCGATGCCCATCAAGTTTAACAGTAGCTCACTAGTCTACCTGTATAGTAATTTATTTTAAAGTCAACTGTTGGTGTACAAATGCTCTTGTTAGGGCAGGTGCTCGCCTCTCCTGGAGGCTGCACATACAGCGAGCAACGTGACTGATTGCACTGGTGTGATTATTGCACCATCTGATGCTGCCCTGCGTGGAAGCATCAAAAGATTTTTCCTTACCTCAGAGCAAATGATATAAATATTTAAAGCCAAACAAGGTGGTTTCCAACAACTCGGTCTCTGTCCATCTTCAGCGGCAGCTTTCCCCCGCAGCTTTGGACAACTCCAACACCCTCGTTTGGTTTCCACAGGTTTAATGTGGCTTGCAAGTTAACCGTGCTCTAACAACACCTCACCTCAACTGGGCTGAGTTTGTACAAACTGTATACCTAAGTACCTTAAGCCATATTTCAATAACTGCAGCAGGTATAACCAAACAACAACAGCATGACCTGTGTAACCCCGATTCTTATGTTTCTAGCTCCAAAGCTGTTAATAATATGTAAAGTTAATTCTTGTCTGAACCTCATTTAAATAAAGCTAGCTTTACCACAATGTAAATTGTCTGTTGGTAGTAATTGGACAGGCGAGTGCTTTAACTTGCCTGTTTTCTTCATTAATCCAGGGCCTAGGTAAGCAATGCAACAAACTTAACTACAGAACCAATACAACAGCTGCTTCTTCTAACTGACAGCTAAAAAAATGCTGCACCCAAAGCAAGCAAAGGGGGTGAGGAGCCTCCATCTAAAGATACTACTTTGTTCCGGCGTGTTGCTTTGGCCCCTGAAACTCTCCTTTGAGAATGTGACTTCTGGCTTGTGCTTAAAATCTTGAAGCTCTCTCTAATCCAGTGTATTGGGTTACCAAATTTGATTTTGTGTTTTTAAGGTAGATTTTCATTGATTAAATAAAATACAACTACAGATTGTTCTAACGAGCGTATGTTGTGCTTTTTTTACCTTGTTTTGTGAAAATTCTTTACTGACGATTCCTTCATTTTCACAGTCAGATTTGCTCCTGACAGTTCCTCTGTTCGCTACTGATGTTCAACTTTTGATGTCAATTAAAGGAACTAATTACAGAACAGGCATCCCAGTAGGGCTTGGAGCCCAGGCCTCTTGCATCCTGGGGAGGTTTGTGCACTGGTTTCCCCTTTGTAAGGATGTTTCATTGGCGACAGCTCAAGTATGCTGCCTCTTAGCTGAAGGCCTGGAAGCCAGTCTGGTTTTCCCATTCAGCTCCAGAGCATATGGGAGGCAGCTGCTCACTGAGGAACCTGCCCAGCTTGGCTACAGCCAGTGCCTGGGGCCGGGCAGGCGGCTTGCCAAAAGCACAGAGGATTCCGGAGATGGTCGTAGTCTGGGTGCCAAACAAGGGATGTTTGTCATTCACACTGCCACATGGGAGGGGAGAAGGCCTGAGGAGGCTGATGGAGCTGCAAGGAAGGATGTGGTTTGGCATGAGCCGCTCTGTGGAGCAGGTGGCCAGTGAGACTGACAGCACAGGGTTGGGAGAGATGGATGAGATGTGGTTAGTGTGGTGATGCTCAGCTCCATGAACAGTTTATGATGCTGCTGACACGATGAAGCTCAGTCACCACAATCTAATATCTAACTTAGGGGGGATGCCATTCCTATCTGGACACTACATTTCATCTTTCCAAAAGAATGAAACATAAGGGTCCTCATAATCTAAGCTGCAGATAGGTCTCTCTGATTCTTGCAAAGGCAACACCCTAGAAAGAATAAGGAGCAAGATGCCCTTTCCCCTGGGCAGCTAGACAAGAGGGAATTGTGCCTTTACAAGCCACTTTCTGTCCTGTGAGACGAGTCACAAGAAGCCCTCAGGAAGCAGCCTGACAGTGATCCCTGCCTCTGCTCCAGTGCAACTCCCCCCTTTCTGTGGTCTTCTGTGGCCTCCTCTGCCCTGCTCGAGCTCTCTGTCTCTCTGCTAAGGAGGTTCCTTGAGAACTTTAGACTTGTTTCTAGGAGATTTTCAGCAGACAGTCCCAGGGTCAGTGTAACATAGTCAGCAGTGCCTGTCACTTGCCATAGAATTGTCTATATGAAGCAGAACACTTGGCACATGACTGCCTGTACTAATGCTTCTCCTTTCCACCTTTGCAGTGGTAGCCGTGAGGCTCACAAAGAAAAAGAGGGTGATTCAAAGCCAGTATTTGAGACTAACACTGTGTTGTGTGAGCCCAGGGCTTCAGAGTGCCTAGGTCCAAGACAACCCAGGGCCCCGGGCTGCTTCTGCTCCATACAGTGTTGGGAGTGCATTCAACTTTTGCACACTGGTGCATCTGGCCTTGGCTATGGGTGTTCAAATGCTGCAGCAAGTGAATTTTCCTTCCTGTGGGAAACTGAAGGTTCTCACCAAGCTGTGACCTTGCTGGCATTTGTTTGTAAAACAGCAGAAAGATGTTTTGACTCTGGGTGCTGTGACACCCCAGCCAATCACCCCTGGGGGTGGCTGATTTCTTGTCCTATTACCATGAAGTTAAAAGGGTATAAAAAGAGCTGCAAATTAATAAATAAAGGGATCTTGGAATCTGGGGAAGGAAATAGTCTCTGCTGCTCTCTTTCTCCTCTTCTGGCTACTGGCAGATAAACGACACTTGGCCACCAGCACAGGGATCACCTCCTGTGTGTGCCAAGACCCTCTGACAAGACTTCAAGGGAGGAAGGCAAACATGGGAGGAGGCTTACTGTAGAATTTGAATTTCACTTGTTTTCCTAGGTGAAGAGTAACGTTGTCAAGGCTGGCTCGGCAACACCAAGGAGGCTGGAGGGTTCCTTACAGCTCTGAGGGAAGGCTGTGCTTGGGGAAGACAGGGCAAGGGGAACTGTTGGCCAGACTGAGATGCTGACTGTAAAGGCAGCCTGCCCACAGCCCCTTTGGCTACGTGGGTGTTTCTTCAGAAGACTCTTAGCTCAAATACACCTGTGGGTTTGTTGTTTTTAATCTTCTAAAAGGTGCTTTCACAATCAGTCCATGAGCTCAATTAAGAATTACAGAGGCAAATATGAGCTGCCTGGTATTCTGGGTCCAACAAGAACTCTTCTAGACTATTTGCTGAAGAGTCTTGAAAGTAGCCTTATTCTCTTTGTCATAAGCCTCGCTGCTGGGGAAGTGCTCTTATTGGATTTTTGCATAATCTGTCTTGATCCTGCAATTGGATTCAGGCTCATACATCCTCTCTTCTCCCCAGAGCAGAGCCAGTAATGCTGTGCAGATAGATAGTTCTATTGAACCCTAATTTGTGACCTGTTTGTGGCAACAAAGTGAAACAGCTCATCCAGAGCAGGTGGGGGAAGCAAGATGGCATGCAAAGAATGAGAGCTTCTGGTGGGGTGTTGCAGATGCTACTCTGCAAGGATGGGTGGGAAGCAGAAGGGGAAAAATGGGATTGCATTTCTGTACTCTCTCCCTTTTGTCCTGTAGCCAGGAAATACACTGGACTGGCTGTGGAGCTAACATTTTAGGTTCTGAACTTCTATACTCTCTGTCCACAAGCCAACTGCATCTTGACCCTATAGTGCTTCTCCAGAACTTGAACCTTCTGTGACCGTTGGCTCTTCCTCCCAGCAGAAATATTCTGAACCACCCATTGCACTGTGACAACCCCCAACATAAAAAAAAATAAATATTCCACAACTGCCTCCAAAACCACACACACACACAAAAATACCCCCCAACCCTAACCAAACAAAAATAAAAGCCCAACAACAACAATAAAAAACCCAGCAAAAACCCAAAATGAAGCAAATTCCCTCTTTATGTAAGAGAGAAAAATAGTTTTATATGCAATCAAGTCCATCAATAAATACTTAACTGCCGCAGACAAAGGCTTCATGGCCATAGTGGCCTTTCTACTATGAAGTCCTCTTAAATATCATGTTCACATACACATGTGAATAGTTAAAGTAGGAACATCTTTGTTTTAAAGAGCAGTTCCTGTCTTTACAGTCACACTTAGCCATGAGCCAAAGATGCTGTAAGGTGAGTTCTTTCCCTGGCTGCCAGAGGAAAAGGGGGAGTGTGTGTGTTGGGGAGATGTGTGTGTTTTTAAAGCTTTCTAAACATAAGAAATGCGAAAGCAGCTGGACAACTCATTATGATCTATGAGATGTAAAATTCCGTGTAGCTCAGATTTTCTCCTCATTACCCATTTTCTTAAGCAATAGAAAGGGAGACACCAAAACCACTGAACTGACTCCTACTCTGGATACAGGACACGGTGCCCTTGTGTGTCCACACCTGTACATTCCCTCTGGCAGGACGTGCTCATTATCTGTCTCCTCTCTGGATCTGGGGACAGGGAGATGCAGCAGCAGCACTGAAGCCCAAAACATTCCTTTCCCTTGGCCTTGCACTTCCCTGCCATAGCTGCAACACAGCACGTCAGGAAGTGCCAGTGTTTCTGCCCTGCTGAAGCTTCTCTGCCACCTGCTCATCACCTCATGGCTCTCTCCTGGCAGTGCTGCCAGCAAGGGGTGGGAGACACAAAGTGTACCTCGAGGGTCATTTCCCCTTCCCATCCTGTTCTCCTCACTCAGAGCCAGGGGCATCTGTCCTTCCTGGGCATCCTGGGGGCTCACTGAGGGTGCTGCTCTTTGCTACTCTCCATCACTGTCGTTTGCCTCCAGCATCTCTTCCTGTGGACCTAGATGCTCAGACCCAGAGAAAGGCTTCCCTTTCTCCACAGAGGCAGAAGATGTCAAGAACAGTGATATATTCTTGAGTTTAGGAAACTGTCTGGCTTTGTCTCTCACCCTTCAGACCATCTATTCTATTCTATCTATCTATCTATCTATCTATCTATCTATCTATCTATCTATCTATCATAAATCACCATTATTTCTAAGTGCATAAAATGGGAAAGGCAGATATTCACCCAAGGCCCTCCCACAGGTCTTCTCATAGCACAGAGCACCCTTGCCCGGAGACTGAGGATGAGGCCAGGTGAATGGCAGTGAAAGTTTCCCGCCTTCTGAACGGTTGGTTGAATGACACCAAGGCACCAGCCTGGTGCTGGTCAAGCCTGTGAGGCAGGTGCAGCAGTATAAGGGAATTTTTATTCTCACCAGTACACACGCAGAAATGTCCCCCTTTGTGTACCTGGACACCAGGACACGGTGCTTCTGAGCGTCCTGCGGCCCATCGTGCTCTGCCCTCTGGGGCAAGGCTGCTGCGAGGCAGGGCGGTGAGAGCCCTTTCTGCTCCCTTTGGTTTCCCAGCGCAGGCTCCGTTTGTAGAAACGCTCTGGGGTTTGCAGTGCCGGTCCCGGGGCAGGGTTGCGAGAGTCCTTTCTGCTCCCTTTGGTTTCCCAGCGCAGGTTCTGTTACAGAAACACACCGGGGTTTGCAGTGCCGGCCCCGGAGCAGGGCGGTCGCGCCAAGGCGCCTGGTGTTTGCGCTAGGGTGACGGCACCATCTAGTGCTGTCTTCTGCAAACGCACCGCCTGCCGTTCACGCAGAAGGAGGCTCACCGGGTTTTCTCTCAAGTCGATCTGGCTTGCGCCTCAAATGTGTGCAGCACCAGACTTGCCGGTTCATGACAGCCCAAGAGCTGGAGCAACTGATGCAGCAAAGTCAGCAGCTCCTGCTGGCCTCTTAGGTGAGCTTCTGTCCAGCTCGGACAGCTGCGAAGGAAGCAGCAGCGTGCCACAGCACAGGCTTTGCCTTGGGGACCTGTGTGCACAAAATGCACGTGTGTGATCACCAGCTGCTTCAGGGAACATGCAGATTCGGTTCTAGATTGCTGACTGTCCAGTGGCAGGCTAAATCAAGCTGGGAAATGATAAGGCAGTGGCAGAAGTAGGGCCCAGAGCCACAGGGCTGCTTGCTTGGCTCCTACCCAGGTGCTGCCCTAAGGCACAGCTCCTGCCAAGGCTGGTAGTGGGCTGGGATCAGCCCTGCCCGGCTACACGAAGAGCAGTATGTGGGCTGGACACTGAGGTCAGAAAATATATGGTCTGCTGCCTCTGAAGCCTGTCAAACGGAACTCTTGGTAGCTTCTGGGAATCCTAGAAGCCTTTGGAACTAAGCACAACAAGCCACAGGAAAGGTGTAGAGCAGGCTTTGGATCTGGGAGGCAGCAATATGCCAGCTGATCCCAAAACTCTTTTGGAAGAGGATTCACCAGCAGCTGGAGTGCTGAGGCTCTCCTGTACCCTGGCGTGCTAGAGGGGACAGCCACGGTGTGATGGAAAGAAAGCAGGGGGAACTCTTCTTCTAAGAGGTCCTCCAGTGTGTTAGCAGATATATCAGTATATACCACAGATGACAAAAACACAGAGGTAGACCTCAGCTACAGTTATTGTAATGGGAGAAGAGCTGCCAGTTTCTATGCCAAAGGAAGAGAGTAAACCGGGGACACCCATAGTCACCACCAAGCATCAATGCCAATGGAAAAGGCCTTTGCAGAACCCATCTCTGAGTCTGTTGAATAAGCTGACAACACCTGGTGTACAGCAAGTGGCTGGGCTGGCCTCATGACAGTCCTCTGGGATGTGGATGCAGGGATGGTGGGGACAGAATATGACTTAAGTAATGGCTAAGACAGAGGATTTTAGGGCTCTGGGCTACCTACATCTTTCAGCACTGACCCAAGATCATGAGCATGCAGGACACCAAGGTTGAAGCTCCATCCTGTGGCAGTGCGAGTGGCTGCTACTTGCCCTGCTGATGATTCCAGTGGCATTTCATGACTACCACTTTACCACATTCCCCATTGATACAGGAGCCCAAAGCAAGGGTAGGTAAGAGCAGACTTTGGAGCTGGGAGGCAGGAATATGCCAGATTTTCCCAAAAAGTCTTTGGTATCAGGTGCAGCAGCAGACTGAGAATTTAGAGTATTTTTTTGAAAGGTGATTTAGCCTTTGATTTTTACCCCATAAACTCAGTAGAGTACTTTGTTCTGTTAAGAGACCCAAATGAACCATGAGATTTCAAAAAATAATTCACTGATAAAACTGGAATTGCACGATACAGTTGTTACAAAATGTAAGATGCTTTAACCCTGTGGTTGAGCAATTAAGGAACAGGACTGAAGGAAAGGTGGATTTATATGCAAGGTCCCTTAAAAAGTGGAGGGGCTGCTTCAAATCCAGGCCTGCAACAAGTAGATTGGAGACAGTGGTTTTGTGCTGAGGCACAGTGGAATGTTAAGGTACCTCCTTTGTGTTAACTTGCATTTTTTGGCTCTGTTTCTCTCTTCTCTGAGAAGATTCCTTAAGATTCCAAGGATGGTTTGCTTTTGGCCAAGGAAACAGACATGGACTGAATATATGGAAAACCTGCTGGCAGCTCCTTTGGCACAAGGGCTAAAATAGTGGCACTGCAAGGGGTGCCAACAGTTACTGACAGCTGCTCAAGGACGTGCAGTGTAAACAGCACAGTTCAAACTATTCAATTTTAACAGCAGTATCTTGCAATAAATTTTCCCACTGCAGAAGCAGAATGATTATCATACCAGTGATGAAGAAGATACCTGATACAAAGTTGATGAAAAATATTGACTGATTGCAGAGGACTTTCGTTTCAGAAGGGATACTTACCCGTTCTTTGTACTGATCTGATAGATTTGTAGACATCTGGTACTTCAGAAGTCAAGGCAGAGCTGTCTTGTTAAGTGATGTGCCCAGAAAATGAGCTTTGAAGTTACTCCTTTGGAAATACACTGGGGCTGAAGGTCCAGCCCACAGCCCTGAACGATGGCAGATTTTCACTGGTTGCTCAGTAGTTCCTGCAAAGCTGTCTTCTTTCACTTGGTAGAAAATGCACAACTTCAGCAGGTGAGTGAATTGAGTAACGAGTAACTTGGTCACAATTTTCTGAATCACAAGTTGAAAGATAAAACCTGAATTTAGCTCTAATTCACAAGGGATTTAACAAAGAAGCTTGAACAAAACTATACTTGTGCTGTAATTACCCAAATTCTTCATGCAGCTTGTTAATAACCACAATATACTGTTCCAAATTTGTTGTAGGGGAAAAAAATTGCTTTAGTGGTGAGAGGCAATGACTTAAACATGATTATGGAACATCAGACAATAAAGGGCATTTAAAATAAACCATTATCATAGATGAACACATATAATCTCTTTATTGTGATTTTTTTTTTTCCTCTTTACCTGACAGGGTTATTACTTAAAAATAAATATGAGCAGGTGAAAATGTCTCTGCCAAGCCTGCAATTTCATGTTTCTTGCAGCAGCAGTGCTGTCATAACTTCTTTCCCAGCTGCTTGCTCCCTGCCCTACACTGCTCCTTCTTTCTGGGCAGTGAGACCACACTGCCCACGTAGTGAGGGACTTGCCCAAGTGGGAGGTGATGCCTCCCATTTTCTTCACTCTGGATGTCTCCAGCAGCAACTGGCTTCACTAAGCCTCCTCCCTGCTCCTTTCTGCCCTAGCACAACCTGTGCTACCTGCAGAGCTAAAATAGGGAACAGATTTGTCAGAAAAATAGCATTTTTTAAAGACTGGTTGTTTTTTGGTGGAATCAGTTCACTTGAGCCCATTAAAAATGTAAAGGAGCAAAAATAATGTTCTGTGAATGGTTGAGGAGTTAACTATTGTACTCTGCATTGGAGCAGTGCTGGAGCTCTGAAACAAACCAACCAACCCCCCAAACAAACAAAAACAAAACCAAAGAAACACAAAACAAAAAAACCTCAACCAACCAAAACACAGCTGACTAAGCAGTAACTAATAGCTGAGGCAGCAGCACCTTTAGCAGCTGTAGAGGAAAAGAATTGAGACTACCCTTTAAACAACAGTTAACTTGAAAGCCAACCTTATCCTGAATTAGGAAAGATTTATTGCTTTCCTACTTTGAGAGCATTTCAGTCTAAGTGAGATGAAATTGAAAAAAGAAAACCACACATTTAAAGAAATTATATTGGTAGATGAAAATCCTAGAAAAGCTTTAAAATGGGCAATACTAGAGGAGTTCTGTAAAGTTAATTTTTTAACCTCAAAACATTTATATTTTGTAGAAAAATCAATTGATTTAAAATCTATTATTCTAATACGAAAGAAATAACAAACTCAACACTACTTACAATAAACCTCATAACTGTCATGTCATAATAAACTGGAAAAAAATACTATGTACTGACTTTTTGTGCTAAACCCAGCTGTAAGCCTTAGTAAGCTATTTGTTCATCTGTATGACAGAAGTTTTAGTGTGATCAACAAAATATATAGCTTGGCTTTTAAGACAATTCAGTAAGAGCTCTTTCAGGAAGACTGAACCCCCCTCAACCTTTCACCTTGAACTCAATAAATCATACCCCATTTCATTCAGTTTTTATTCAATGAAATGATGTATAAAAGCTTACAAATCTGAGAACTTAACTATACACAAAAAGATGATACTCAGTTTAAACGTATACACAGAGAAGAGCTGTGGTCGGTGGCTTGTCCTCTCCCACCCCTCCCCCCAAAACACACACAGTCTCCATTTACCACGGGGCATTTCTTCTGTACATTTATGCCTTCTGTTGGCCAGGTTGCTAGAACATCTCTGCACCCCTTTTTCATCTTAACTCATGCCATTAGATCAAATGAAACCACGGACATTCCTTGCCTGAGTAAGGCAATAAAGCATTTCTCTCTCCTTTCATCCAGAATGACTCAACCCTACAGCTAACAACACATGCATGTGCTGCACTAATGATGGCACAGTGCTCATCAGTATGTCACTTCTCTAGTTTCCTTTGTAGCTTGGGTGACAGCACTTACCTATTAGCTTCTCTTCAACAGGCCAATAAAAATGCACACAGCTCAGGACGTTGTAAATCAGATTTAAAATAACCTGTGCAATAACTAGTTTTATCAAACAACTAAAAGGCTTTCTGGGTTGAATCTGAGCATAAATGGCCAGTTACTTAAAAAAGATGTGTGCATTCATTTACCTGTACCAAATATACACACAAAAACTTTCTATATATATATATATATATATATAAATCTTTAGACATATAC